>QLYP01001264.1:0-19084 GCA_016647725.1 Nasonia giraulti | reverse complement strand
TCGGTTTAAATCGATTTTAATGCCATCAATATATTACGCATGCAGCAGCCTGAATATAATCGCTTTCAAATGTAAAATGCAGGATTATGATATAGACTCAGAATCGATTCATTTTTTTGTCTGTCGATTTCAATCGCATATTTTTAGCAGGGCAGGTACGTACCCCAGTGGAAATGAAAAATGTGCCATACTATGTCAAACTGTGCCGAAACTGTGCCATATTGTGCCAAACCAGTAACATTTTCGACATTTGGCAAAGTTGTGGCACAGTTTGGCACAATCTTCAAAAATACAATTTTTTCAGTACCTTTCATTTGGCACAGATTGGCACGGATTGGCACACTTTAGCACACTTTGGCACACTTGGGCACATATGGATTTTTCGGATATTTATAGTAGTTAGAAAATTTTCGGTCGAAATCCGAAAAACTTGGATTCCCGGCGGATTTCCCTGTTAGGGCTGTTAATTAATAATTGGGGCTCACTGTGCCAAACTGAGCCAAGCTGTGCCAATATCGTGCTGAACTGTGCTAAAACTGTGCCATACTGTCCCAGGATGCGCGACAAATCAGAACCAAAGTGTACTAATAATAATTGTACCAAACTGTGCCAATCTGTGCCAAACTGTGCCAAAACTGTGCCAAACTATGCCATAAGAGTGCTAAATGTCCAAAATGTACATGGTTTGGCACAGTTTTGGCAAGGTTTGGCACAGATTGGCACAGATTGGCATAGTTTTGGCACAGAAATTATTTCCACCGGAGTATTGAAATAAATTCAGAAATGAACTCTACAGGGTATCCTGCAGGAAAAACCACTGAAAACGTACTGGAAATGGTACAGGATAACTCTCGGATTCCCTACAGGAAATCCTGCAGGATTTTCCCGTAAGGGTAGCCCCTCGCTACGCTCGCGTGCTAACTAAAAAATGTTTTATGTTAGGAAAGATAGAACTTTTTAATCAATCAGCGTGGCTTCGACATCCCTTTAACATGCCCTAAAAATATTTTTTCCTACTTTCGTGCGCAAAGATCGATTTTGCAAATGCGTTCGCAAAGTCACACTTTTCCAGACGCTGAGATGAGCTTGCGGGAAAGAAGCTGAGCGTGCGGGAAAGTAAAACTCGCTTCGCTCGTGCACAAACTCGCTCGCGCAGCGCGCAGACTCGTTACTCTCCCGCTCATCTCAGCGTCTGGGAAAGTGTGACTTTGCGAACGCAAATGCGTCTGCAAAATCGAACATTGTGCACATCAGTAGGAAAACAAGTATACGATACTCGTGCGCACGTAGGTCATCCCGCACTTGCTTCGCTCGTGAACAACGGAACTCGTAGCTCGGAACGATCTACTTTGCGCACTCGTATCGTAATGTACTAGTACTTAGATTATTTATATATAAATATAAATATACTCACTTATTTTCTTTGATCTTGCATGTTTAATACTTTTTAATGACTTTTTTTAAATTCTAAAGAAAGATTTTGTAGACTACAATTAGCATTAGAAAGTTTTGAGGAATCCTCATTATTTAAACTGTCAATATCATCTTGAGATAACTGTTTGCTATTATCCATATAAACGTTTTCTGTACTACTGCATTCATCATAATCTTTTGAAGTAGAATGAGAATTCTTCATGTTAATTTCATCAATCGATTTTCTTAAACTTTCGCAGAGTTCTTCTCTATTGCATAATAATGCATTATTAATATTTTTTTTCATCCACTGTTCAAATTTTTCATCTTTTATACAATAAATATGACTTAGAATATTTTTCTTTTTATGCATCTTTAGAACATATTCTGCGTCCATTCTTGAAATTTAGGTGCATATATATCCGTAATGACTGTGATTTTATTCTTCAGATCTGAATAATAATGTATATTTTTTTAAATGCAAAAAAATCCATAATGTAGACAATTAAGTTCTATATACTCTATTGAAAGCCTTTATACTCGAAGTCAACTGATAATAACGTAAAGTAGCCAATAGATGGATGAAAATGAACAATAACAATTTTTGATCAAGAATGAATTTTATTTAAAAATAAACATGCAAAGAAGATTAGATAATAATTTCTTATTTAAGAAGACTCTAATAATATCCGTTTCCAAGTTTTTGAATTTTCATAACATCTTTGAAAATAATAATTTCTTATCTGTTATCTATTAGTAATAATTACATTCATTATGGATTATTGCATACATTATTATTGACATCTGTTCATAAGTTCTAATATTACCAGTTCTCTTACATCCAACCATCGTAAAGTTTATCTATACATAATATAATTTATAGTATTGTATAATTTTACATGGAAATTTTGAACGTATATTTATGTGAAATTTAACATGTATCGTTTGAAATATAAAAATCTTTAACTAAAATTAGCTTTCCTTAAAATCTCTATTTAAGGAGGTTCTATCAGTATTCCCTAGTAAAGCGAGCGAATGTAAAAAATATATTGTAAAAATGTTTATTATTAGTTGTGAGTAAACAATATTTATTGAGCTTATTAACGAATTTTTAGATAAAGGAAAACAGTAGACATAGTTTTGGTTGTCAGTCCGAGAATTTTTTTATACTAATAAGTTGCTCATAGAACTAGGAAGTCACGATTTGAGGTTAGGATAGTGTACACTTATGACTTTTCGCAGTGAATATCTTTTTAAAACATTCGGCTTCATAGACTTTTCTTTGGATAATCTAAAAGTATATGGAATGAGCATTTGTCTTTGTTTTACAATCTGATCTTATCTTTTTGTAAAAAACAATCTTGCTCGGAATCATGCCCTGGTTAAAAATAAATACGTAATTTTTTTATGTATCTTTAGTAAAAATATGTGATAATTTGGCACGAACTATTTTGAATATATTAAATATGAATGTAAGTATTTGATGTGGTCATAAATGGTGTTATTATCCTCATGGACCCTAGTGGAAATAAAAAATGTAATAAAGCGTAATAATATATAAGAAAATGTAACAAATCGTACCATTTTGTTCGTTTTTGTTGGATTTTGGACCCATTTTACGTTTTATTACAGTTTTCTACATTTTATTATATTTTGTTACTTTTTATTACAATTTATTACAAATCCATTGATCCAGGATATCATGGGGGTCTTTTCTTTCAAAAGACAAATGTAACAATACGTAAAAAAGTATAACAAAATGTAAAAAATTGTCTGTAAGCGTAATATTATATAAGAAAATGGCGACTTTTTTATTTTCTTACTTCTGCTTACATCCTTTTATTCTTTCTTACAATTTCTTATGCATTGTTACATTTTATTATAAAATTAATAATTAAAAAAATATATTGACTATATTAGGCGGTAAAATAACATATGTAATAAAATGTAAGAAACTGTACAAAAACGTATGAGAATAAAGGTCCGAAATTCAACAAAAAGGTACAGTTTCTTACATTTTCTTACATTTTTTTACGTTTCATTACAATTTATTACATCTTTTTTTCCACTAGGGGAATTCCCATTTATGGCCACAACAAATACTTATACTTTTATATTTAATAAAGTCAGAATTGTTAGTTCCAAATTATAACATATTTTAAATACTTATTATAAGACAAATTATATGTTTTTAATACTTATTAAAGATACATACAAAAATTATGTATTTCTTTTTTCAACGGGGGCTAGTGCCATATAAGCCCGTGTCAAATACACAATTTTCAACAACTTTTTTCTCTGAAATTTAATTGGCAACCAATGTTTTAAAAAATACTATATCCTTCTGACCTAAACATTTTTAAAAAATCATAAAAGTTAGGATTTTTCATCTACTTTCGATTACCTATACCGAGTGGCACTTTTTTAAATTTCGACCTTAGAAAGAACTGCACGTTCCTTAACCTCAAAGAAAATACTGTATTACGATTAAAATGCTTATAACTTTTTACAAGAGCCATCATTTTTAATCAGCCAGGGCTTAAATTAAAGCTCTTTTATTCTAATTTAAATTTAAAAATGTATATTGAGACCCTGTTTGTTATTTAGCTATATATAATATTGTCAATCATGACTGTTTCTTTCCCTTCTTGATTTCCATATAGATGGCTCACCAACAAACTTAGTATGGGACTTAGTATGAACTTTTCAAACAAAACTAGAATAAAAAAGCTTTAATTTAAGCCTTGAATGGTTAAAAATGACCACCTGGGTCGACAGTTATAAGGATTTTAAAAAAGCAAAAACGGCGCAGGATTTTTTTGACCCAGTTATTTGAGATTATTCGTAGATATGTTCATAAGTGAAAATGCTCGGAAAACATCGAACAACAGGAATCGAGCCTGAAAATGTTACACAGCCCAATGAGCGAGAAGTCAAGAGAAGTTTTCCAAATGAAAAGTCGCCAGTGAAAAAGCCGAAATTTAAAGTAGGAGATAAAGTACGAATAAGTAGGATAAAAAGTGTTTTTGAAAAAGGTTATACGCCAAATTGGTCTACGGAAATTTTCACAATAACGGGAGTTGTAAAAACAGATCCAGTAACTTACCACCACAAAGATTATTATGATAAATCCGTCCCTGGCGACTTTTATGAAACGGAAATTCACAAAACTATGTATCCGGAAATTTATTTAGTAGAAAAAGTTTTAAAGAAAAGTGGTAAACGTGTATATGTTAAATGGTTAGGATTCAGTAGCGATCACAATAGTTGGATAAATAAAAATGAGATTGTATGAATTACTTAAGGTTCAAATAAATAAGAAAGAAAATGTTATTATTTAATAATGTATTTATTCATGTGGATTACATACAAGTTTAAACAAATAAATAGTATTTAACAATAATCAGTCTTTATATTTCATTATTTTAGCATGTGCTGAACTTAAAAGAAGTTCCACCCTGATATGATATGAATAAACTAAGTTTGTTTGCTGTGTTAGAGAGCTTATTGATAAGTTCTTGATATTTCATGATTGCTGATGAGATCTTTCCGGGCAGAAATATCTGAAAGCTGTCATCGATCTCAGCCACAATCTTTGTGCCAAATTTCGTGAATTGTCGCGCGGGAAGCCCCTTAGGCGTGGATTCCCGCTTGTTAATGTTTTTTGTAATTCGAATAGGAAAGAGGTTTGGGAGAAAAGAAAGAAGTCAATTTGAGCGAAAACGTGAGTGATTTAATACGCTCAGAATGAGAGGGGAAAGCCGTCCGGCATAAAACCCCTCTCGAAGATATTACAAGCTGCGGAACAAAGAAGTGTGGACTGTGTGTGTGTGTATCGTGGACTTAATCGACTCTCAAAGAGAGTTTTCACTTCGTGTCAGCGGCGCAGTTCCGCTGACTCAAGTCGGTATCGCAGTTCTACCGACTTGCACGATTCGACGTGCGCGTGACCACGTTCGCGGAACCGGTCGCGAAGTCGCTTACTCAACTCGAGCACGGGAGATGGCGCCACGGGCTCTACGTCGACCTCGCGGAGTTCGCACGACGCCGTTTTCACGACGGAACTCTTCTCCTCGGGTCTCGACGGAACATCATCCCCCCGTTGCGAGTTATGCGAGCACACGAAATTATCGTTCGAGAGTAAGTCGTTCGGAGGCGAAGCCTGCGATTGAGTGTACGTGTATGAATGTGTGTGAATATGTGTTCAATCAGCTTCTTCCGTTGAAGACGTGGGAAGTGGGCACAGCTGAGTGATGTTCCGCTTCTATGTCCCTCGAGATGTTCGAACGGTGGCGACTCGGGCGAGTCCGTCGGTCCCCGTGTGCACCTTTTCGACGACCGCCAGCTGCCACTGCGTACAATGTTGAGCCTTGTCGATTAGGATGTCGATAATCCCTTTGCGCAATTCTCCAGTAGAGTCATGTCATTTTTGACGCTGCTGGAGCTCGTGGAGATATTCCAAATGCCATCGCTTCCAGAAGTCCTGTCTGGCTTTGGTGATGAACTTCCAAACGGACAGTCGGTTATCTGGAATGGAAGTCAGATCAGCACTGGGTAAAACAGTAAGAGGCCTACCTATTAGAATATGCGCTGGGGTTAACGCTATCGGGTCGTTGGGGTTGGCAGAGATCGACCAGAGAGGTCGGGAATTTAAAATCGCTTCTATTTCTATCGCAAGCGTAAAGAGTTCCTCGAAAGTGAGAAGTTGCCCACCCACTACGCGTTTAAAATGATGTTTAAATGATTTTACCGCGGCCTCCCACAGACCCCCGAAATGTGGAGATAATAGCGGATTAAAATGCCATTGGATATCTAAAGAAAGAGCCTTGGCATTTACTTTAGACTTGAACTCCTCGGAATTGATGAGTGCGAAAAGTTCCCTGAGCTGATTGTTTGCCCCAACGAAATTAGTCCCGTTGTCAGAGTAAACGTGCTGGGGAATACCTCTACGTCCTATGAATCGAGCGAACGCGTCTAGAAAACCTTCGGTGGTCAAGTCGCTGATCACTTCTATGGTTACTGCCTTTGTAGCCATACATACGAAAATGCACCCGTACGCCTTAAGGGTTGTTCGAATACCGCTTTTTCTCTTTAATGGAAATGGGGCTGAAAAAATCTACGCCTACATGAGAAAAAGCGGGAGATTCGGTGACCCTAACGGTCGGGAGATCTGCCATCTTGCAGTGAAGCGGAGTGGGTTTGTGTCTTATGCACGTGACACATTTGCGGATGACATGACGAACCTGATTTTTTGCATCGACTAACCAAAAACGTTGTCGCAGATAGAAAACAGTGCTTTGAACACCTGAGTGGTAGTTCGACTCATGAGCTTCTCGGATAATCAAATCTGTGACGTGATTTCTAGAAGGTAGCAGTATGGGGTGTTTACTGGCTATAGGGATGTCTGCGTTCTTCAAACGTCTTCCCACGCGTACAACTGCATTCGCGTCTAAACACGGATTAAGTGCCGCAATATGCGACCCCTTCACCTTAGTACCCTTCGTTAAGCATGCAATTGAATCGGAAAACGCGTCCTGCTGAATGATTTGAAATACGCGGGTTTCGGCGTTTCGCTTTTCTTCGACCGTGATGGGTTTTCCTCGGAATGGTCGCCCCGAAGGAAGCCATCGCAAGCGTATCGCGATAGGAACATACGATCCTTAGCATTGTTCGACCAGGAGACAAGCTCCCTTTTTCAAACCGGCTATATCCGGAGTCGATTCGACGATGTTCACGGGCCATGAGGCCTCTGTATGCCATAGCCAGAATGGCCCGGTAAACCACGTCTCATTCCGCAGGAATTCTTTCGGGAGTTGTCCGCGGGATAAAGCGTTGGCTGGGTTGGATTGAGTCGGGACATATCGCCAACTAGCACGCTCTCCTAATTCCTGAATTTCGCGAACACGGTTCGCTTCGAATAACTTGAGGTCTTGTGGGGACTTACGCGACCAGTGTAAGACTATGCTGGAATCGGACAATAAAACGATCCGGTCAATTGAAAATTCTAAAGCTGGAAGTGTTTCTATGAGAAGTCTTACAAGAGTTACTGCACCGCACAACTCTAAACGAGGGATAGTCTGCTCTTTCAAAGGGGCGACTCTAGATTTCGAGCAGAGCAATCGCACTGTGATCTTCCCGTTTCTATCGGTGGACCTAGCGTAAAGTCAAGCGCCATAGCCTTTCTTGCTCGCATCGCTGAACCCGTGAATCTCTATTCGCGAGGGATCAACGCAAACTACGTGGCGTGGTGCAGAAACGCTGGAGAGAGATGACAACTGACTCGCGAAATCTATCCAAAGCGTAAACAACTTTTGCGGAACTGATTCGTCCCAAGAAATTTTCTCCTTCCAACATTCCTGCATGATCCACTTCGCGTGCAGACATACTGGACCTACTAAACCTATTGGGTCGAAAATCTTCGCAATTTCCGACAAGATTATGCGTTTAGTTACGTTAAGGGGTACATCTAGGGGTTTAACTACGATAGCCAACTCGTCGCGTTTTGAAGCCCAAGAAACGCCTAACGTCTTCAAGACCGTGTCTGTGTCCTTATCTGGTGCCAGGCTCAGGACCTTCTCGTCTAAGTTGTCCAACGCGTGGTTATGATTAGAGACCCATTGCCGGATGTTAAATCCACCACGCTTCAAGGCGGCGATTATCTCATCACGCGCCTTCAAGACATCTTCTAGAGAATCTGAACCTGTTAAAAGATCGTCCACATACATGTCTTTCCTAAGGATCTTGGCCGCGCGAGGATACTGCGAGCTTTCGTCGTTCGCGAGCCTATGGATCGTTCGAATCGCAAGATAGGGGGCAGAAGATACACCGAACGTGATGGTATTTAACTCGTAAACCTGTAGTCTTCCGTTACGGTACCAGAAGATACGTTGGTATCGGTGATCATCGGGATGGATAAGTATCTGACGATACATCTTTTCTATATCGGCGGTCAGCACATATCTATGTGATCGAAACCTTAGTAGATGAACGTAAAGTTTATCCTGAATCGTAGGCCTTACGTATAGCAAATCGTTCAGAGAAACACCTAATGACGACTTAGCGGAAGCGTCGAAAACGACTCGAAACTTGGTAGTAAGGCTCAAGATCTTTACGACTATCAAAAATGGAAGATAATATTTCGAGTCATTTTCGTCGTCTACCACAGACATGTGATCTAGATCGAGATATTCTTGAAAACCACGACTACATTCTTTCATCATGCCGGGTGAACGGCTGCTTCGCCGTTCCAATCCCCGGAACCGCTTGAGAGCTTGCGCCCTCGAGTCCCCTAGTTCCGGGTCCTTCTTTCGAAACGGCAATCTCACCATATAACGCCCGTCAGATAGTCGAACAGTGGTGTCGTCATACCAGCTATCGCATTCTAATCTGTCGTCAGCCTGTTCAACCGGATTGGACCATTCCTCCAGAGACCAAAATCGAACCAGCTGTTTTTCCAATTGAGACAGATGACACGTTACCGTGGAAATCCTATCGGTATCAATGCCGCCAACGATCGCCCACCCTAACTGAATCTTTTGAAGATATAACTCACTTCCTTCCCTAGACAAGTTAACCTGACCTATAGAGAGCATGGACAACGTTGCTCCAGAACCAATTAGAATGTCGACTTGTCGAGGGAGATGGAATTGAGGATCGGCTAACCTAATGTTCTTGGGTAACCTAATCGATTCCCGAGGAAACGGTTCTTCAGGAATGACGCTGGTTATATTGGGAATGGTGAGGAACGTTAAACGCTTACTAAAATCCGATTGTAACGCTTTGAATTGGGCATCGACGCACTGTTTCGTGGTGGTTCGCAGATCGTTAATCGCTCCGATGGGAATCGAGCAAAGTCGAGTAGGGAGACGCAATCGGTTGGCTAAATTCACGGTCATAAAGTTCGCATTCGCACACGTGTCCAGGAGCGCGCGAGCCTCAATGTATGCCCCATTGGCATCTCTAACTAAAACCACAGCGCTCATCATGAGCTGAGACTGGAGAGCCCTGGACACGGTGCTGAGTACTCCTACACCTAGTCACGGCTTCTTGGTCGAGGAATCTACGTTCTGATCCTCGTGCAAGAGCGTATTGTGCTCCTTATTGCATTTCTTCCAATTGCGAGCTTCGCATTTGCCTTCGTTGGATCACAAGCACTTCCTACATAATTTCTACGTCCTTACAGCATCCCACCGTTGCTGAACGGACAACGTAGTGAAGAAGGAGCATCGATAAATCGTGTGCTCACCGCTGCCATAATAACAAGAAATGGAGGAACTTGTTACAAGCGCAATGGGCTCTTTAATATTGCCTGTAAACCATTTCTCTAAATCTGTTGACATGTATACATTAGCACTCTCACTCGTAAAATATTTAATATCTGTCGTTTCTTCACCATTTTTTTTGCATTGTAAATTCTGAAATAAAATCCGAATTGATTTTCACCGCATTATATTCTTCTAAACATGCTTGTATCTTAACTTTGAAGAGCTTCAGTGCATCATTAAAAACACTCAATATGTCCACATGCTTTATGTTAACAACCACACCTGTCCTGATTCGATTTTGGAAGGCTCATCACGCCACTCAACTCTACCTTCTGCTTCTTCAGCATGCAGATTACCTCCTCGATGAAGATAATATTCAAATTCTACTTGCACACACGAAAGATGCGTCAAACAAGTTTGACATTTCTGTTTCTCTCCTATCGTGAGATTGGATTTAGAAATTTTTTCGTTTAATTCATTAATAGTGGAATTACACATATCTAACCAATAATGAATATCATTGCCGCTCATTTGATCCACATTTTTTACAGTATCGCGAAGCACTTGTTCAAGACGTTCGATAAGATCAATCGAAGCCATTTTTACTGTTTTTTTTCACTCGAGTGTCACTAGTAATCTTGCACAAAAGTTGAGACTGAATTTTTTTGCTGACTGTGAAAGATGAACTGTGCTCGCCTAAGAGAAATTTCTCTCTTTTAAAGCTGAAATCATCATAAGAAGAGGTGAAAGATCTCGCTGCTGAGGAGAGAAGAGAAAGATTTTCTCGGGAAGGGATGAATTTTCTTCCAATGAGGGCTACACATTTTTCCAACATCCAATCCTAGAAGAACATGAGACTAAGAGGAGGAAACTTTTCTAGAGAAGGGATGAATTTTCTTCCTTTTGAACCAACCAAAAATCATCTTTTCAGCCCAACAAATGAGGGCTATGCATTTGTTTTGAATATCCATTCCCGGAAGAGTGAAAGGCGGAGTTTCATATTATAAAACGAGGATGCTAGAACCTCGAGAGATCAATTCTTGCTAAACTCTCCACAAAGCTGAAAAGATGGAAAGAACACGTGACTACGATTTGTTGTTTAAAAATACTATCCTGCAATGTAAAGAAGAAAATGCTTATATTTGCGACATTCAAAGATTTCAGAGAATCGCAGAAGATACTTTTATTTTCAAAGAAATAAGTTTCCGTAATTTGAGGAAAACTGCCTTACCAACCGCGTATCTTTTCAAACCTCCAATGGCCTGGGAAGAACTGACAGAAGAGCAAAAATGCATGTCTCAATGGTTGGAAAAGAGTCATCATGGAATAGCGTGGAACACTGGCGATATTCCGTATCATCGTCTTTATCGAATCTTGCAAATCTGCACGCAAGGAGTAGAAAAATATTCATAAAGGGAGAACAGAAAGCTCGATGGATGAAAAATATTTTGCCAAACATGTAAGTTAATTATTTTGATACTTTTTTAATACTTTTTGATACTTTTTGATACTTTTTGATACTTTTTGATACTTTTTGATACTTTTTGATACTTTTTGATACTTTTTGATACTTTTTGATACTTTTTTTGATTCGTTTCCAAACTTTTTCAATCATTTTTCAAACTTTAATTTTATCTGATAATTTTTGATTGATTATTTTCATACTTTGCAGATCCATTTCAAATGTTGAAGACTTTGGATGTCCACCTCTTGAAGAAGTAATAAGTGAAAGCCAGTACTATTGTTTCAACCATGTTCTCTGCATACAGAGAAAACCTATGTGCGCCATTCACAATGTTGTATCAATAAGAGCTTGGCTGCTAAATTATTTAGAATCGACATTTGGTCAAGATGAAATAGATAATATTTCTAAAAAAAAAATAATATATGTACATGTTTATATTGGAAATAAAGAAAAATAAGATAAATAACAATGTTTAAATTCTTTCTTAGCTCTAAAAAAACCGCTGCCAATTCATAGCGTTTACATATCTTTTTTCACTAGGAAATATTAGTATGCTTTACGCATTCGTTATCATGGTACAAATTAATTCTTTCCAAAAAAAAAATTTTAAAGTTAAAGCGTTCGTGGGTTATATAATAAAATTCAAAAATTCACGTTTCTAAATTCTTGCACCGGGCGAGCAATCATCTATTAAATTGTTTCACATCAAAGCCCATCACTGATTTTGTTTTTAAGAAAGAGGAATCTATATTATCAATACATAATAATTTTTTATAAAAGAATAATAATTATTATGATATTATTAAAAGAAATGTCATTATTTTTTTTTTTTTTTCAATGAAATAACGTTGAACAGAGTGGATTAAAGAGAAAGGAAGACAAATGTATACAATATTATTTTTATTTATTTACACCTTATTCTATTTTCATACATCAACACAAAAAAAATTAATACATTTTTTACATTACTTTACTTTTTTGGGTTTCTTTTAAATTTTGATACATCGATAGGGTCGATTACAATTTCCATGTCGATAATTCGCGGAACATTTCTTTGTTGTACCTGTTCCTGTTGTTGTTGATGTTGCTGCTATTGTTGTTGCTACTGCTGCTGTGTTGCTGCTGTTGTTGCTGTTGAGTGTTGGGATTTTGCTGAGTGATGGGCTGCATGCCACTGCTACTGCTTTGTTTCTTCAAACTAAGCAGCCCGCGACTTGATGGCTTCTCAGTTTTTGCATCAGCTAAAAAGATTACAAAATAATTAATATTAAATATTATAATTACATAACAAAATTTTATGCTGAATTAAAAAAACTTACTATCCAATTTAACTTTGTTTGGAATTGGTTTCAATTCCCTGATGCTCCTCACCGACTTGCACGACTCGCAACTTGATGAGGTGCTACTGGAGCTCGAGCTAGAACTAGAGCTCGAGGAGAAGCTCGATCTCCTGGAGCTTGTCCTCTTGATCGCTGGACGACTGGGCCTAACACTCACACTCGCTGATGTGTTCGGCCTGGGAAATGTACTTGCTGAAGTACTCGGCTCAGTCTCGGCTCGGCTCGGTCCAGCTGAAGGCGGCCCCTCTCGACGGGTACTGCTAAGTGGAGAGCTTGGCCTCTCTCGGCGGGCAGTGCTGGGAGAAGAGCTTGGCCTCTCTCGGCGGGCAGTGCTGTGCTGAGAGCTTGGCCTCTCTCGGCGGGCAGGGTTGGGTGAAGAGCTTCCTGGCCTGATCCCTTCGTATAATTGCTGCATAGTAGCCAGTGGTGGTAGTGATGGCACTATAAATTAAAAAATTGAAATTATGAAAAAATCATTTTTTTGTAATTATAAAAAAATCATAATAATTATCAACTCACATGAATTGATTGCCTCCATGGTCCAGGAAACATGCTCCAACATCATAAGAAGTGTTGGAGCGTTGGAAATTAGCCACCGAATACTATCCTGCATCGACCTGATGCTATTCCTGCTGCTGCTGCTGCGGCTTTCTGGACTCCTCTTGGGTGCCATTTTTCACTCGACGTTAGATTTCAAAACCGAAGATTGAACTGACTAACCGTAACCTAAGGTGGGCTATTTATTTCGAAAACAGCAGCTTCCCATTCCACAGCATTTTTCTAAAGTCCTATGATTGGTGTAAAAATTTTCTCTCCTATTTTTTTTTAATAATAACACACCTCCTCACATCTCTTGAGGGTGAAAAGCCTTACGATTTGTGAAAAAATTTCCCTCACCAATTTTGAAAAACTTGTGTCCACCTCCCATTAGCACACTCCCTTTTTTCGAATCTTGACTGTGAGAATGCGAGATTTTCCTCTTCTCACAAGAAAAGATTTTGGAGAAAATCTCACTCTGAATTTATTTAGCATGTCTAAGAAAATTGATGCATATCTGTGCGAGAGACATCTGTGCGCACAGTCAGTAAAATATATTGACCAGGCTTTGCGTTTCCCTACAAAACCCAATCAGATATGATTTTTAAACAGCAGTTTTGTCTCTGGGATAATGCGAGGAATAGTACCTACGCAATCTGTCCGCGCAGTCAGGGGGACTATCATATCTCAGTCGAAAGGAAAAACAGTTGACGCTAGAAGCTGTATACATCTGCGTAGGATAGTTTGTATAACTGAGAATTATCTACACGAAGTCTGTATAGTGTGCATTTCTCACATTCATTGCGTAGAGGAAAACACCTGTGCGAGGGTCGTCGTCCATACCTGCTCGAGGATCGTATGGAAAGTGTAAGGGATAGTACCTATGCAATCTGTCCGCGCAGTCAGGGGAACTATCATATCTCAGTCGAAAGGAAAAAACAGCTGACGCTAGAAGCTGCATACATCTGCGTAAGATAGCTTGTATACCTATCCGAGAGTGATTTACAGGCAGTCTGTAGTATGCATAATGTCTCCAATATAATGTGTAAAGACATGGGAAAACACCTGTGCTAGGGTCACCGTCTCTACCTGCGCGGGGGAGGAGGAATTCTCGATCGCTTGCAATTTGTGTGTTTAACAATAGTGAATTCAATTTGTTCTCAATAATGCAGGAAAGTTTGTCAAAATCGCGTTAACCTTGTTAAAACCGTGCTCCTACACTTAAAATCTTAATAAATTTGCAATAATTGCTTAAAATTACATAGGCTTTATTGTTGACACACTTTCTAATTTATTCTTTATACTTTTCACAAAATGTAGTAAATGATCAATTTCTTATACACTGATTCTATGGGAAATTCGTCGCGTCTCGAGGTCAATTGTCGCTTTTTGTTAATAATTATAATTGTTTATTGGCTTTTATCCAATGAGAAAGGTGTATTTAAGACTAAACCCTCAGCTTCTGCTTTAATTTATTTAAAATAGTCAATTTTTGTGAATTTGACCGGGAATACTTTGATCAAATAAAATCACACAACTAACTCTCGTCCTCTCATCCACTCTCGACTGAATAATTTCAACCTTGTTCAATTGAAACTTGTCACTCTTTGTTTTAATAATATTTCCTATGATATTTTTATTAATTTTGTGCTTTTACGCAAACTTGTGCTTATCATTCACACGCAATGGGCTGCTTTATGTCTGAACTTGGGCGTACTTTATGGGCAAATATAATTTTATTTATAATTTTGGAGATAAATGTAAGTAAAACTAATGCTTTTCAATGTTCATAGGGATCCAGCTGGCATCTTATCACCAAATTTAGCTGTTTCGAGTGCAGAAGGCCAGGTTCTCTTTTGTGGAAGCTGGAGTCCAACACTTACTTGATTACTTGCCAATGCACTTTTAGGTGCTTATCGTCGACCAGATTGTGCTGTTCGCGTTAATCTTTGGAGGATAATTTACGCAAGTCCTAACGGGCCTACCCCTACGTCTTCTTCTAATATTTCAGTGTTTGAGAAAGAAAATTCATGCAGCGTTACGAGTGTAATTTTGTTAAAACACAGTGTATCAAATTGAGTAGTGCGGCAATTCGTAAAAATTGTAAATCTTGAGTTAATGTGTATATCTATGCATTTATAATGTTTAAACTCTTATTTATTTAAATTGTTAACCACAACTTAGCTAAGTGGCCCAGAACTTGGCTTATTAACCGTTAACGTTTCTACCAGGGATGTGTCTTTTTGTGTCAAAAAAGAAAATTCGAATTTATTAAATTAAATTTATTTTATAAAATTGTTTCAAAGTTCTACGTGTTTCACTCGACATGTGCTATGCTTGATGTCACAGCGTCTTTGTCCCGGGCGCGTCTCAAATTTCTCTATGTTCTAATCTCTGTTAATTTCAATGCTCGTACATTCTTTGTATGAATTCTTTCATTTTTATGCACTAACGATTTCTAATTTTTATTTTAATCATAACGGCGCACGTATGTGATTTCTTTTTTTCTTCTTATTTTATAATTCTCTCGCTCAATGATAGAAAATTTAATGCATAAAAAAAAGCAAACAAACAGTCTCGCAACTGGCAAAGCCGTCAAATCCCAGCTCCTCCACTAGTTTTGTTAAGTGTGGGTTTTTACTGCCTTTTAACAAATGATCCCCAGGAATACGAACTAACTAGCCCCCTATACAGGATACGCTAACACAATCTGTTAGGTGCCACGGCTTGACTACCTGCTTGAATTTGAGTATTAATGACGATTATTGAATATATTTACTATATGTCACTTACTTTGTTTCGTAAACGGAGGTGATTGTTGACTTGATTCAAAACAATACAATACTATCTCCAAAATTAGAATGACTCGCTCTCTAAAAACCAGTTGGGCGAGACGTCAAATTTATTAAAACTGTTACGTCGGAATGAACGCAACTCACCAATATACTTACTTTTATTCGAGTCCCTATCTGCTGTTATTTATTATTTATTTAGATTTACAAGGAAATCCCTTTTGGTTACCGCAGATGCGGTCACTGCCTTCCAGGAAAGGGAGCCGGATAACGAAATCACTTAGACGGGGTTAAGTTTTAAAGCAACGTAATGTATTTCACTCGTATTAGAGAAAAGAGAAAAGTACCTTGTAGTGTATATATGCGTAAGTGTGTGTGTGTGTAGAGAGATGCGAGCGGCAGAAGGTTGCAGCTGTGGGTCCTTGTCGCTCCTTGAGCCTGGCGTCGGTGGTTCAGTGCGGTCAAGCTGGTGTGCGTCTCGGATCCCTTCGGCTCGTTCCTCCTTCGAGCAGGTGCAGACAGATAGACGCCTTGATGTGTCGTCTCTCTTCTTAGCGACGAGAGAGGATGGTGTGTCTCAGTGATCGTGGTGCTTATACAACTTGGTACCACAGAGGTAAAACTGTTTGTTTTCCCGAGTAATTCAACTATTCCCACAAGTCTATATTTTTCAGCGATGAATTCTTTTTTTTACTGATCTTACTCGCGATTGGTAGCGATTCAATATTAACTTATAAGCTGGTTTGAATTTAGTGGTCTGGCGACTTGCAGCGATTCGACTTGTAAGGCGACTTCAAGAAAACTGACGCCGTGCACCCTTTTGCTCCCGGCCTTTATATACTGGAAATTCTGTAGCCTTGATTTTCCATATTTAGGAGTGCCTATTATTCTCACAACTTTCCTCTTGACTTTGCGTGACCTCGTAAAATTTGTATTACCTTGAGTTTTAAGGAAAAGCGTCTTGTAACAGCTCTCCTGCTGCTTTTCGTGGCCTGCGCACTGTCATGTGTAGCTTTTCCCGATTTGTTTTCGGGGAAGCGTACTCGACTGATGCTTGCTCTCCGCATAGCTATTTTGATTTTCGTCGCTTTTCGCGAGGAATATCGCTACTCGTTTAGTGACATCTTTTTATTTCGTCGCCGTCATTTTTTTCTTGGCGTTACCCATTCTTTCCGATGATCTTCGCCTAGAGCGCGGTTTGTCGCTACGCCTCTAATCCTATTTTTGTAGGAATACGTTGTGGTGGGAAATACTGCTTCTTGCGGCTGCTGCGATGACGATGCTCGCGAGTGTCTCACGTATGTGTGTTTGTTGTTTCGTGCGTAAAAATTGTCTGACTTACTTAAATTGGCGTCGTAGGCGCATAATGGAATCGGGGATTCCATTACAAAATTCAATGTGGTGGATCTTCTTTCTATGGCCTTTATTTTCGTGATTTGAATATCTTCTAATACACAATTTTTGACGTATAATTCTAATTAAAACTTTGATTATGACAATTAATCAAAAACTCAGATTGAAACTCTGCTAGTTACTGTTACTGCTCCAAAACGCAGAGTATGCACTGGCAACCTCTTAATTCTAAATATCGTAATATATTAAGTATTATATTTTCTTGAGAAAGCAATCCTCATCTGTATATAGCTTTGCGGCCAACTTCACTGTCCTAACACTTGCGACTAACTTAACGGTCCTAACACATTTCGAGCTGAATAAGAAAAACGTGATTTTAGCATTTGTGAATTATACACTCACATATTATAAACATAAGCATTTTTTACTAATATTTTTGTTGAAAATCATAGTTTAGCTCAGAAAACATTCTAATAAGCCAAAAAACCTTACGAACAGTAATGATAAGTATTTTTTTTCTGTATAATAAAAAATTCGAACACCAATATAGAAGTAAATAGTGTCACGTGCGCCGCGGCTTTGTTTGTTTTTCAAACTCGCCTTCGTGGAGCTACCGCGCCACTTGATCTCTTAGTTTTGTATAATTCATTGTATTTAACGAGTATGAAGTATTTGTTTACCGTGCCCTTGCGTTATGAACTCGGTCGGTAAAAATTGGCTCCGGGACTCCATTAATGCTTTTATCTGTAAATTTTGCCCTCGGAGTCATGGGGTTTGGTGTGGAACATCCAGCAAAGACAGACAAGCAAAACTTGTTATGCTAGCCTGTTTCTACGTAATAAAATAAGGATCGTCACTATAAATTAAATATCTTGCATGAATACACTGCATATAAGGCATTATAATGATAGATACTGTCTGCGACTGACTCGAACACTGAATTGAGAGAATATCTGTCAGGATCATCACTTTTACACTTCATCGTTGATAATTTTGAACACACAAATTTTACTTAATGTTTATAATATTTAAACTTACATAAAAAGTGTACATTTAAGTGTGGTCATGTTTGTTTGTACATGTGCAAGGTTAGGTTGCCATGTATAAAACGTTCGCCATAATTTTAAGGCATATTATTCCAACTTACCGTCGCCCGTCAACAGGGACATATGGCCACGATATGCCACATAATCTGGCTATACTGGGCATAAAATTTTATATATCGTGGTTATATTAGCCTCAATTTCCTACGAGGGTACTGGAATTTTTATTACGGGAATATCTATATCTCTCGTGTATTGGGTCTTGGTGATACGCTCCATAGCTTTTGCTACGGATAGCCCTACCTCGATCGCGACATTGTTGACCGCATGTACCTGGACAGTAAACATAACTGATTTGAACATTTTTGCACTAGAAGTAAGTACGGTGCGCACTGCATGACTTTGTTATCCGTCACCTTAGACCGCATTCATGGCAGATATTGATTCGTGCATACAAAAATCTACAGCGCGCAATATATTTTGCCAGCCTAGCATCGAAGACCCTTGGCACCTAGACACCAAGCGAAATCGGCTACCGCGAAACGATATTTGCATGTATGCACGAAAAGTCACGAAATCTACTTCCTGGGCCCAGTAATCAGTGACCCTAAACACTCAGAAAGTTTGTGCAGCGACAGTGAAGCAGCTGTTCAAAAACATAACCTTAAATTCAAACAGACAATGTAAACACATTTACTCTGCGCAGCTTATGGAAATCTGTGGGAAAGCGATACCCAACTGTATTATACATAATAATAGCTTGTGCGGCCAACTTCACGGTCCTACCACACTGGAGAAAAAAGTAGAGATACTATTTTGAGCATTCGTGATATACAGGGTGACCCAATTTAAACGGGCACCGCTCATAACTCGTCAG
>QLYP01001263.1:0-19103 GCA_016647725.1 Nasonia giraulti | reverse complement strand
GTTCGGATGTTATCATGCCGTTCCGGAACTTTTCAGACACCCTGTATGTTAAGTGGTTAGGATTTAGCGAGGAGCACAATAGTTGGATAAATAAAAATGAGATTCTTTAACATAAGTATATTAACATTGTTTTTTTAAATGGATAAAAAAGGATTAGGTTGTAGTAAATAAAAGAAAGCAAATGTATTATGTCTATTAAATTAAATTTATTTATGTATTATTGTTCTGTACATGATGATAAAAAATATATCTTTGTAGAAAATAATTTGTGTGTTATTCTTTCTTATTGAGTTGAAGATTTAAATTTAAAAGAAAATCCACCTTGATAATTAAAAAATAAACAGAGCTTATTTGCAGTGCTGCAGAGTGTGTTAAAAAACGCTTCATCTTTTAGAATTGCGGATGAAATCTTCTCTGGCATGAAGACTTGAAAGCATTCTTCGAATTCAGCAATAATCTTCGTTCCGAACCTTGTCTTGACTTCTTTCAGTGCTGTCACCATATACTCATGATTTATTTCCAAGTCTGTCACTTTTTTCCTAGGCAAGAACTCTCGCTCAGCAATCTTGTTAAGTGCACATAGATCCATTCTAAAAAAATAAAAAATAAAGTTTGTGTTAGAGAAAATGTTTTAATGACATGTATTAAAGGAAAACTAAGAAATGAAACTTACTTGTAGAGTTAGGTGAGTCTTGGTCTCTTTGTGCAAGGTTGATTGTTCTCGTTCGCTTCGATTTCTCGAATATGCTCCTCGCTGAGATCCATCCGTTCATATACCCTATTGCCCACCACAATTTCTGCCCCTTCCATTGCTTCTAGTAGTATACCCCTCCTTTTTTTCTCGTTCAGATCTTATCTTATCTAAAAATGTATCCCTTTCGTGAACGAACTTGTCTGGTATATCATACTCAATCCTGATTTGTTCACCTTCCTTGCCATAGAGTGTTATCTCCTCTCGCAATGCGCTGCCATTGGCTACTTCATTCCCCCTCTCACTTTCTCCCTCTCTTTTTCCTTCTGAAGCATTGCCATTGGCTACATTGTATCCCCTCGCCTCTGTATCCCCCTCTACATGCATTGAAGCTTGTGCCATCTGTTCTTCCAGAATATCTCCCTCTCTTTTTTCTTCTGCAGCATGCACCATCTGTTCTTCCATAATTTTGTAATGTCCCCAGAGCAAAGTGTCTGTACTATGAGACAGCAAGAATCTTTTATCATCGTGAGGACTTAAAGCAATTTTTTCTTGTTTTTCAGTATGCACGATGTGTAATTTAGAACGAATATTACACTGTTCACGTTTTATAATAATAAGATCTTGAAGGCATCTTCGATAATCTTCAAAGGTGATTGTTTTTTTTACTACATTGGATTTTATACCTTTAGCTTTTTTCACTGTCTCGCCCCCTTTAATCAGAATACTATACATTTTGCTTCTTAAACCTACGAATTCTGTCATAATCTTGCCGCAGCATTCGTCTTTCACCAATCCAGGAACTTTTTTATTAACACGTGGAATTCCAAACTGATTATTTTGATCATAGTCAGAAGTATCAAACCTGTTTATATCATTTTTCATTATTTGATACATGTCTATATCTGCAACTTCATATATTAAACTATCTGTAATAAAGAAGTTTACATTTTTCTCCAACTCGCTGCTTCATGTATGAGTAATGAAAATCATATACTAATGTTTTTGACAAATCGAGAATACAGAGACCAACATATATTGGTTTTTTGATTGTTATGCTCGTTCTCTTTAGCTGAATAGCAACCAAATTTTCATCAAAGATTGCACAGCTATGAAAATTTGGTTGAGCTATACGTGCTTCTGCTCCATAACGACCAGCAAATTTATTTACTAAACGCACGTCAGCGCGAGATCGCTCCCTCTCAATGCACTTTCCATAGACAGCATTGATTAATAATTTATAAAAAAGTTTTTCAAACTCATTCTTGGGCTGTTTTCTCTTCTCTGTATTTAGTCCGACATACGGTTTGAGCCAGGCCTTCTGTTCAAAACTTAAAATTCTATGTACTTTTTTCAGTCGAAGTATATTATCTAATGCCTGTTTTAATGCTCGATAATGAATGACATACCTCGTCTTATCATTCAGTGTAGTGAGAAGTTTCTTCTGTTTTGAGTTAGGTGGTGTACCATGCTCTGCGCAAAAAGGGAGATCTCGATGATCATCATGCAGGTCTTCAGGATACTCTAAGTCAACTTCAGCAAAATAGCCTATGTCTGCATCTGGTGATGTATTGAAAAAACTTGGATTCGTCTCATATTCGATCCATTTAAATTTGCCAACAGGTAAAGGCTGTATTGCCATTGTCCATCCATAAAGATTATTTATATCGAAATATAAGAGTGTCTTTGTTTTTTGCTCCTTATCGTATGAAGGACCCATGTATGGATTGTTCGCCTTGGCATACCGATTACAACACTGACTTATTCCTCCTCGAATGCCCGCTTCAATAAACATTAGCATGTCGATATCTGTAAGCAACTGTAATTCGACCTTTGTCATTTTAAGAGCTGCTGAAAATGTTAGTCCAGGAGTCGTGTAAAAGTGTGCGGGGCACAAATCATAGGCTTTAAGAGATGTCTCCCGAAAACTTTCAAAAACATCGGCCAATAATAAAACATCCGTTTTCAAGTATAGATCAGAATATTCACCTAAAGTTCTTATATTAAACGTTTTCCAAACTTGAACAGCATGATTATAATAATCTTTCTCAGAAATGTAAGAATCTGTTAATTTATTATAAAATTCATTTTCATTAGGAAGTTTTGTAGACATTAGCTTATCTATTCCATCAACAAAATCATACGGAAATATGCCTTTGCGTCTAAGAAGATTGATTTTTTCATTCGTAAATCCATCAGATCGAAACTCATTAACTGCTATTGGTACGTTCTCGAGATATGATGCAAGTTTTTCCAATGTTGATGGTAAAAAACGCCATGAATCTATAAATCTAAAACTTATGTCGTATTCATCAATGTGCTTTGTAAATGAAATATATTTTTCCTTATTATGAGGTATCACAGAAACTCGTCCTTTCAGCAATGTAGAAGTAGCGATTTCTTTCAAAATAAAGTGTGTATCATAGTTAAGATTATGAAAAATAACTGGTACAAAATTTGAATCTTTATAATTTAAATTACATGAATTATGAGTTGCACCTCTGAAACTGAATAAAAGAAAAAAGACTTAAATTCTGTAAATAAATTTTGTATTGATATTTTATAATAATTAAAGTGATAACATACCGTCCCGTAAGATGACAATGATCTCGTACTGCAAGTTCTTTAGCATTGATTGGTTTTCGACATATATGACATAATTCTTCTAAATCTGTAAGTTTCAATGGTTTCAGATTTTTGTGGAGTAGATCAATCTGCTCACCAATTAATTTCAATTCTTGAACAAACCATTCTGCGGGTGATTTTTCACCTATACTTTTTTGTCTGTATGATTTATAGCTAGATAATCTATCATCAAAGCTGCATTTTATATAGTATCCAATGCTATATGCTTCATGAAGTTGAAAAGCATTTTCATTTCCCGTAGGTTTTAACAAACATTCAAAATCAGCATAAATAACAAAAATTACTTTTTCACTCTTACTATAATCTTCAAATTTGAGAATGTTATTCTTAGAGTCAGGTAGATTGATCCGACATCTATTTAAATTTTTACAATTATTTTCGTGATTTTCTAATTTTTCTTCACAATAAAATACTTGCAAACACCTTTCACAATGGTGAGATTTTATATGAGTTTTAAACAGTTGAGAACTCAGAAGCCGGAACATTTTTTTAATCCAAACATAGTGATATTTAGGCAAGCTTCCATTATCAACATGATTATTTTCTTCATACTCGTTTATGTAAAAATCTTGAATCAGGAGCAGATTGACATGCTGATTCTTCTTCTCCAACGTAACATGACACGGCGATACTTCGAATTTTGGACCATATTTCTTCAGCATGTATACATTTACTGAAATATCATTAAGTTTTTCAAATTTTACAACATCTTTAAGCTTTAGTGGAAATTCTATATCACCGAAGTTCAATTTGTCTTCATGCACACGATATTGACTAACTCGATTGGAGTTTGTTTCACTAGGATATATTGCTGAAAGTATAGCATACTTGAAACAAGAATTGCCATTATTTTGAACATTGACACAAGCTTTCTTCTTTTCTATATACTTGAAAAGGAAGAGAAATGTAAAATTAAGTCCCCTTAATTTGAGAATATTTTTTCATGTTTATGTATAAACTTATGATACTTTTGAGAGTCCAGCCAGAGTCATTTTCTTGAAATTCTTCTAATTGTGCAAGAATAGGCTCTTTGATATTGTCTTTAAACCATTCCTCTAAATTCGTTGATATATATTCTTGCACTTTCACTAGTAAAATATTTAATGTCCGTTGTTTCCTTTCCATTTTTCTGCATTGAAAATTCTGCGATAAAGTCCGAATTAGCTTTCACTGCATTATACTCGTCTATACAACTCTTTGCCTTATCGATAAAGAGCTTCTGTGCATCGTTTAAAAAACTTAGAATATCATTGTGTTTTATATTCACAACAACACCAGTTCGAATTATATTCTGAAATGCTGACTGCACATCTCGCCACTCTACTCTAGCTTCAGTTTCCTCTTTCACATGTAAACTACCTCCACGCTGAAGGTGTTGCTCAAAATCAACCTGTATGCACGATAGATGTGTCATACAAGTTTGATACTTTTGTTTTTCTCCTCGCGTCATGTTTGCATTACCAATTTTTTCGTTTAATTCCTTTATTGTAGAATTGCACACGTCCAACCAATGATAAATATCATTACTGCTCATTTCATCTTTACTTCTTATGGTGTCGCGAAGTAAGAGAACAAGACGTTCAAAAAACTAATTGAATTCTTGGCTACTTTAATATATCACTTGATATAAATATTTCACTTCACTATGTTGCGACTGACAAACTGTGATCGTTGAAGGAATATGCTTCCTCTTTTAAAGGGAAAAATCCTTGTAAGAGGGGGAAAAAATTTTTTTTCTTTAGGGAGTCAATGGCAGAGAAGAAAAGCACATTGCTAAAAGAGAGAGAAAGGTTCTCTCACTGTGGACCAATGGTTGAGTCGAAGAGCTCTGCGATTAGATTAAGGGCAAGATTTTTTGAAAAGGACCAATGGAGAGGACGAAGAGCTCGCAGATAAGATAAGAGAGAGAGGGGATGCATTTTCTTCCTTTTTGACCAAACAAAAATCATCTTTTTAGTTTGAAACTATCTTAGAAAAGCGAGAGGCGGAGCTTTGTATTATAAAATCAGAAAGTAAGAGCTTGGCTTTGATCATTTCTTGCTGAACTACAAGATGACTAGTGTGATGGTTAGAAACTTGAGTGAATATAATTTATTGTTTAAAAATACAGTATTGCAATGTCAAAAAGAAGAAAAAGTTTATATCTGTGACATTCAAGGTTTTCAAAGAATAGCTGAGGATACTTTTATTTTCAAGGAAATAAGTTTTCTCAATTTAAGTAAAAATGCTCTACCAACTGCTTATCTTTTCAAACCTCCATTACCATGGGAAGAACTGACAGCGGAAGAAAAATGTATGACTCACTGGATAAAAAAAAGTCACCATGGTATAGAATGGAATTCTGGAGACATTCCACATTACCGTCTTCATAAAATTTTAGAAATATGCACGCAAGGAGTCACAAAATTATTCGTTAAAGGAAATCAGAAAGTGGAATGGATAAAAAGTTTATTGCCAAATATGTAAGTTGCATATATATACATATATTATAATTTATTAAAGCTTTCATAAAATATCAATTTTTTCTTACACATTCTTCTATTTATTTGTTTTCAGAACGATTACTAATGTTGAATATTTTGGCTAGCCACCGTTGGAACAAATTATATGTGACAAGCAATTCGTATGCTTTAATCATTATCTCTGCATTAGAAGAATACCTATGTGTGCTGTTCAAAACGTTATTGCAATACGAGCCTGGCTGTATGATTATTTAGATAATAAATTTAGTTTTGATGAAATGGACAATATTTCAAAATGTACTTGTTTATACTGGAAATCAGCTTAACTGAATAAAATAATTTTTAAATAAATGAATGTTTTTTTTTATTTATCACCAATCAAGTGGCGCGGTAGCGCCACGAAGGCGAGTTTGAGAAGCAGACGGAGCCGCAGCGCCCGCGCCACTATTTACTTCTATATTGGTGTTCGGATTTTTCATTTAAAGAAAAAAAATGCTTATCATTACTGTTCGTAAGTTATTTTGACTTATTAACATGTTTTAATGCTAAACTATGATTTCCAATCAAAATATTAGCATAATATTATCATAAGATATGGCCTGTCGATAACTAGTGGCCATATTTTCATAGCATAATATGTCAGGATACTTTGACATAATATGCCCACATTATGTTGAGTATAACTTGATCCACTAATGGGTTTATAACCTAAAATTCATAAACTTAATAATCAAAACTTTATATCAGTAAATTTTAAAATCATTGACGTTTAAACGAAGGTTTTTGCAACAAATTTGGAAAATATAAGGTAATATGTTAGGAATGGCAATCTAACCTTACACATAATTCATGCATGTATACAAACATGACTACACTCAACACTCACACTGAAATGTACACTTTTTATGTGGGTTTAGATATTAGAAACATTGAGTAAAATTTGTGTGTTTAAGATTATCAATAACGAAGTGTAAAAGTGATGATATATTGTTTTAACAGCTTAAAACAAATCACCATGCATAATTTCAGCCCTCTAAGTATGATAGATGTAATTGAGAGCAAAAAGAAAAATTGAAAAAAGTAATCGTACAATCATTGAGAATTTAATTTTGCTCTCGATTAAAATCTATCATACTTAGAGGGCTGAAATTATGCATGGTGATTTGTTTCAAGCTGTTAAAACAATATATCATCACTTTTACACTTCGTTATTGATAATCTTAAACACACAAATTTTACTCAATGTTTCTAATATCTAAACCCACGTAAAAAGTGTACATTTCATTGTACCATTTCATTGTACTTATGGTGTTTTTATGACGTTCTAATACATGAAAACAAAATGAAACTGTCACGGAAAGTTACGTAGTAAGTATCTTGAGAGTTGTTCCTAATAGATCATTATATAACTTAACTTTAAGTTAAGTAAGCCCTTTATTGACCAAACAAAATTTCGTTGCTTTATTATGATTCAATATAATAAACTTGACTTTGGTTGATTACTCTCAGTTCTTTTTTATCTGTTATTTCGTTGCGGAAATTATCAAACTCACCTAACCTTTTACTTTTTAAATATATCATTTTCATCAATGATTTCTTTTAAAATTCTATTGAGAAATTTCTTTTGATCGTTACTTGCTCCATATACGTGTATATCTTCTTAATTGGTCCACTTTATAGTTTTAATTTTATGTCATTTATCTCTAAATATCCTTCATCTATGCGTAATTTACTTTCTCTGAGTAATTTAATTCCTAGAATGCCATCGTAAGGAATGTCGAATTCCTCTGGTGCGACATGAAAATCAAAATATTTATTATTTATTGGTAGTTTAACTATTCCTAGAGTTTTTATCTGCTTGCTTGGTATTCCTGTCAACAATATTTTTTTGTCTTGTAATTGCGCCTCCGGAGAAATTTTACCTAATTTTATTATATTTATTTGTGCGCCACTATCAACGAGTAGGCTACATGATTTGATTGTGTATGGATTTGCAATCTCAATATATTCTAATCGATCATCTAACTTTATGTGATATACTTCTAGTTTCTCGATATCTGTAATATTCGCTTAGTTCTCGCATTTCTCCGACTTCTCTGTGTTTCGAACATTTTTTTCATATGTATCTCTTGTTTTTATTAAATTTGCTGTGTCAGTATTTGTTTCGAGTGCATTAGCCTTATTACTCCTCGTCCACTCGCCCCGAGAAGGCTACTTTAGTCGTTTCCTACACGATTCATTTGCTGATTCTGCAATTTAAAGCATTCCTTCGTCATATGGTTCGTATTTTTGCAATAGCTACATAATTTATTTACCCTTGATTCCAATGCCTTGATTTCCTGACAATTATCCACTGTGTGTCCATCTTCTTTACAATAACTGCAATTTTTCTGCTCTTGAGCCATATTCTCTAGATTCTTTAATTTTCTGCATTCTTGTATTGGATGTCCTCTCATTTTACAATACTTGCAGCTTATTTGTTTCGAATTAGGATTACTTGTATTTTTGTTCTGATTATTAAAATTGTTGCTTTTTCTATAGTTATTATTATAGTTGTTATAATTTTGATTTTTATATAAGGCGTTGGCATTATTCGTAGCTTGTTGCTGAGCCATGCATTTGGGGCGGTATTTTCTCGAATGACCTTTTTCGTTGCAAATCTGTCATTGGATATCCTGTTGACATGCTTTTTCTCTATTCCGTGCTACTAATATTTTAGATTCTTCACACTGTTCAGCTTCATGATCATTCTTATTGCAAATTGCACACATTAGAAATTTTCTATCCATTAATATTGGATAGTATTTCAATACATGTCCCCGTTGATTACATCTTTTGCACGTTACATCTGGGCAATTTTTCATTGTATGAGTTGTGCCATTGCAGAATTCACACATTTTGCTTTGTTTTCCTTGATTTTTACAATTATTAGGATCATGTCCGCTTTCTTTGCATTTCCAATACAACTCATATTCTATTATAAATGGGCATTGAGTTACGTTATGACCCATTACTTGGCAATATTGATAATGATTGCCTTTAATTCTATTCATTTTGCAGGCATCAATTGAATGCCCGTGATTATTGCAGAATTCGCAAATTAATTGAATCTTCTTTTTTACTATTCATACAAATGATCTTTATTTTTGCAATAAACACGCGCTACTTTATGGCAAAACAATGCCTCGTGTCCATAGTCTTGGCAAATTTGACACGAGTATATGGCAACGCTTGTATCTCCTGATATGGCAACTTGATTGCTTAAACTGCAAAATACTTTGTTTGCTTTAGCAAATATCAAATTTATTCTGTTTAATCTCGTCTCTACTTCTATTGCTTTCTGTATAGCATCACCTAAATTCCTTGTTGTTCCTAATTCGAGACGTATTTCCTGCCGTAATCCTTCTACAAATGCTAATAGAGTTTCAGCGTCTATTTTAGTTTCAAAATTTTGTTTTTCTTCCTCTGTATATGCTGCTACTTCCTTGCTATCTTTTACTTGCAATACTAGTTCTCGCAACCTATTAGCAAAACTAAGTACCGTCTCGTCTGGATTTTGCAAACTTTCTGCTATTTTTCCATAAAGAGTTGCCATTTTATCAGTTGACGGATAAATCTGTCGCACACCTTGGATAAAATCTTGAATATTAATTATTTGTGCATTTAACATAGCCCTATATACGTCGCCTTTTAGTTTCATTTTTAGTATCGGAATTAAATTTGCTTGATCGTTCTCCGATAACACTTTTTAGCATGTTTTAATTTTTTTACGTATTCGTTAACCGACATACACTTTTTGTCAAATTCTGGTATTAGATTTACTACATATTTTAACGATAGCCGCAACTGCTGTGGCGCTTGTTGTTGTTGTTGTTGATTACCTGACCCACCAACCACCATGATGCTATCTAATATACTGTCCAAATTAAAATTAAAGTTGAATTTACTCCGTGAATTATTTAGGTTGCCGATTAGGCTTGGTTGTTCGTTAAAGCCTTCGATGACTATCAACGATATGTCCTGTTTCAAACTATTATCGAATCTCCAATCTTCTGCTTTTCTAATCACTGTCAACGGTGTTATTGGTGTTACTGCTGATACTTTTTGTTCTTTTTTAGATATTTCGGTTGATTTTTGTTTATTAGGTGTAGTTGGTATATTAATGGTTAATAAGGCTTTGTTGAGCCTTGAAATCTCCTTTTTTATTGCCCCCGTCGAATTTTCTTTGTTCGTTTGCTCTGAATTTATTTCTTGGTACATTTATTCTTATATTTTTGGCTATTGTATCATTTAATTTTTCAGTGTTGGTTACTGCTTCTTCGTCTCTTGCTTGTGCAGTTGTATTATTTTCTGGCGGTGATGTAATTATTTTCTTACTCCTCGGAAATGGCATTTGATTGTTAGGAATTATTATCTGATTCTGTAATGTCGGATTATCTCGAACAACGCTCCTTGTTAATTTTTGCTCTTGTGGTGCTCTCATTTTAGTTATATTTTCATTTATTATAAAATTTCATTCAGCCTGAATTTTGGGTTTTTAAATCGCGTCCAAATAACTCGAATATAATTTTGCTGTTCTACTTCTGCCGCAATACGTGACCTACTTTTCGCCTTTTTGCAAACTCGACAAGTTTTGGTCAGTTCATTCGCCACAGCTTTACGCGTGATACAGTAATTTGACTCGCTTTTTAGGAAATTTTAGATGCGTGTGATGCTCTAGACTCCAACATTTTTTATCATCTCGAATGTAATTGCAATTGCTAATCTCAACCATAACCTGCAAATCTAAAATCACCCTAGCCATGGCAAAGAGTGAAAATATCACTCTTTTAAAAAGTTAGGAATTACTCGAAGCCGAGTGACTCAATTTTGGCGGAAAACTTAGAGTGATTTATCACTGGTTTAGAGTGATTTTTCACTCTAAGAGATTTAGAGAACTACTAAGCAAACTTAAGGAAAGGGTTACACTCGCACTAGGCAAAAAACTTGATTTATAAGGCTTTGAAACACCGTCGCTTTTCGTATTTACTTATTTTTCGATTGCTTTTGTAATTGCTTTCATTGCATTTATATATATTTTATGTTCTTATTAGAACCACTGTTATTATCACTTCTTTTTTAGTATAACACACTGATATATTTTATCTGTTAGCAAAATTTTTACTTTTACAAACGTCTAGCGTTCGATTCGTACCGGAACCAATGTTAAGTCGCAAATTCGATCTTTTATTTATTTATCCTTACTTACTTACGTTTAACTGCTTGGGCTGAATCGCTGCTGCTGTGCTGTAGTCAGGCTTATACAGGATATATATATATATATATATATATATATATATATATATATATATATACTAGTGGGGCTTTGCTCCCCTGCTCGCTTCGCTCGCCAAGCCCCCATTTCAGTTTTTGTGTGATTTTGATTTTTAAAATTGTATTTATATGATCTATAGGTTGAAATTACTCTTGGAAATAAATTGATATAGTTATAGAAGCAAATTTTCCGAAAATTATTTTTCCCTGATAAGACAAAACGCTATTAAAACGTCATTAAGACGTCTTAAAAAAGACGACATAACGTCTTTTTTCAATGTCCAAAAAAACGTTAAAAAAATGTCTTTAATACGTCTCCATAACAGTGAATAACGTTTTTAAGAGGTCTTCAAGACATTTTTATATCCAAAAGTAACGTTCCAGAAACGTCTTTTTAACGTCATTTAAAAGTATTTTATTAATAGAAGCTGTAGGAAACGAATAACTATAAACGTTATAATGACGACAAAAGAACGTTTTTATGACGCCTATATATATGAAAAAAATTTTTAATCAAACATTATACTTTCATTGATTGAATGACTTGGTACACAAGATAAATGATTATTTTTTCAAAGATGTACGGAGGATGTTTATTAATTTTAAAAGCGATTATACAATAAATCACCTAAAGAATATTAATCATTAATGCTTAAACTTAAGTTACATTCAATGTTACAAAATATCTGCTTACTAGCTCGCTATTATAATTGAAGATATCGCATACAGTGTCATAATATACCTATTCTCTTAATCATTTTAACATTTACAAGTACAGTTTCGTTCACAAGTCACCAATTTATATTGTATACTTTAAAGAACGCGAGATGTCGCTAATTACCTTATCGGTGCGTTATTGCATTTTTAACTACTAATTTTCAAGCTAACAGCTTTTATAAATTAACAATTTTTTATAACTTTTAGAAAGATTTATAAATTCCTAAAGTTTAATTTTTTAATCATTTTAAACTTTGTTATTGGAAAAGTCGGATTTGCCATGTAATCAATAACTTCCAAGTATGGCTGAAGCATAATTATTTGAAATTACAAATCTTAATTTTACTTTTACTCTTAAGTTTACAGTATATTGTTACTCACTAATTATTTCTTTAATCTAAAAATTACTACTACCCTATAGAAATGATGTAGGTAAATCATAATCGAATATATATAAATTTTATACTGCAAAATATTTCTATATAACTTTTAATTTTCATAAACACTTTGAATGTCGAATGTTATATATCTACATGTTATAACCTCAAGATACAGGGAACAGCAAATGAAAAATAATGCAATAATTAATTCGTTTCAAATATTTTGTTGTTTAGTCATTCAAAAATTACGTTTTTGTCATGTACTATTGTACTTGTATATGTAGCTATGGCGATACTACATACAATTTAAATAATCGTTAATCATACAGACATCTGTTGATGTATGCAACATATCGCATAGAGTATCATCATAATCTTTTTCTTACATAATTTATACTACTTATTTTCAATCTAAAAACTTTTATAAATTAACAATTTTGTATAACTCCAACACATTTAAAACTATTATTAGAAAGTTCGGATTTGTTATGTAATAAATAACTTGGAATACGACGAAATTGTTCAGCGATTTAAAAAAAAAGTAAAATATTTTTTCTTTATATCCATATCCATGATTCAGTTTAACTGAAGTCATCTGCTGAGTCGGTTTTATTTATCCAATCCTCTCTTTAAAACGTGAGTGGCTTTGTTGTGAAGCATTTAATTGAGAATCGGTCGCCTGGTACAAGAATTAAGGAACGCGAATCAGAAATACGGACTTTATTATATAACCTACAAATGCTTCAAACTGTTGGCGCTAAGCAGGCATCAAAATTTAAATGTTAATTATGACATGATAAGCGCACTTAAATTTCCTAGTTACTTAAAAGTGATAAGGCAGTATTTCTGTTTACCTTCTGTCTCAGCAAACTTTTCCTCTTTCTCCCCGGTTAGTTTTCTTCCCTTTATCATTTTTTGCAACTGTGTTTTTATCTGCTGTAATTAATATTCGTTAAATATTATCTGTAAAATATCATTAAGTTAAAGTAAATTAGATATGAAATTACTTTTGATATTTAAACAATTACTAGCGCGTTTTAAATAATCACCAATGTAAGTATACCTACAACTTTTAATTTTGGTTTATTTTTTGAATCTAGAGGATATCTAGTTATTTCAAATAAAAAATGTTATGTCAATCTTTAGAAAATTTGATTATAATTAAATAAGTACATAAAATGTTATTTTGAATGGAAATTATCTTCTATTATTTTGAAAAAGTAGTTATTGCTTATTGTGCAAACGTATGAATTAGTGGTATAACGGCAAAGTAATTCTTGGTTTGTAGAAGAAATTTGTATACTTTTGCTGCAATTACTTCAGTTGAATAAATTGTAGAATGCGTTGATTTAGATTCTACAATTTTAATATGTAATCTATCCGATGTGCCCTCTAAATGGTTTTTGTACAAGTTATCAACTATTTTCAACATTTTTCCAACAACCTTTACATCATTCTGTTCGTCTTTTATAAAATAATGGCACTGAATATAATAACCATTTTTTAATAAAATACAATTGTTGCTTTCGTTGCGATAGTCTATGTGAATTAAGTCCTTTTTAAAGACATGAAATTGTTGCATTGGACGATGCTTAGATAAATCAAATTTAATTATGTCGTCATCTGAATATACTTTACATGCTCTAATTTCTGCCAGTCTCTTCCAAATTTCTACAAGTGGTTGATTGCCATTTCGAACCAGTTGTTTGATTTTTCTTATATGATTTTCAAATCGAAAAGCGCTAAACTTGTCTAATGCTCCAAAATGTCTTACGTCTGTAACTATATATAATAAATTGTGCACGTTAAACGTGACATTCTTCCTTCCATAGTGTACTTCGAAATCGCTAACAAAATTTTGCAATAGCTGATCAGCATAGTTTAAATAATTATCATTTGTACATAAAATTCACAAGAATGGAGACTGCAATGTGTAAGTACAAAGTGGTCATATAATTGTAATGGTAATATATGTAATAAAACAACCGGACCAATGTATAAAAGAAATTGTCTTAATTCTGTAGCTTTCCATAAACGTTTAATTTTTCTAAATTGTCGGGGATTTCTGCAAAAATCTGATGGAACAAATTGTTTTATATTTATCAAACTTTCAGAAATTTTGTCAATATCTGCATCTGACAGTATATTTTTTATCCATAATTCAATAAGTTTCAACATTACTCCAAGACAAATTAAATGCATGTAGTCAAGGACTACATTAGTAATCAAACCAAATTTTGGAATATCCTTTAAAATGGTTTCTCCATTTTTTTGATAGTTATCGCCCAATGGGTCATTGTACTCGCGATTTTTTACTTTTTCATCAGTCCTTAAAGTGACAATACAATCAGGAAAATGTACTGCACCATCGAATTCACCTTCAATTGTACACTTCGTACAGCTGTAATAGCCTGAATGGTACTTGACGCATATAACATACGATTTTGCAGGTACATCACATACTAACGCATGTAAAATCACAGAATAATGTTTATCTTTATGGCTGATTCCATTATTTATGAAAAGTGTGACTTCTTCTTTAAATTATTTCAAAAACTCATTGACATTAGACGGTTTATCTTCACCATGATAAATTGCAAGTACTTCAACTAGCTTAAGTTCTTTTTTAGAGACACTAATAATCCATAACCCTTTTTCCGATGAAACAGCAAAAGGAGCACCATCTATACTTACAAGAAGTTTAATGCATTCAACAACAATTCCTTTGTGTACATACTCATCAATAAACAATCTTAATGCATTTTAAAGTCCATAATGACAATATTGTCCTGATCCCATTTTACGAGTAATTACAGTTCTAGGAGTTTTAAAAAATGTTTCAGCAGTATTTGGGAAGGGTGCACCGGTTTCTTTTCTTAACTTTAAAATAATTTCTTTAACAAATTGATGTGTAATAATGTGTGCGTATTTTAAGCACAATTCTCGAATTTCCATCACAAATTTCATTTTTGGGTTATTTGTTTCTAAAGTAGAAATTAAATATTCTAAATCTTCCTTTGGGCAAGATTTTTCTTCATCATCTGATTCTTCGTCAGATGCTTCATCAACAGAATACTGCAAAAAAAGTCTTAAACAACAGTTTTTGTCTGTGTCTGTATTATTTCTGACGTTTAGGTCAAGCATTTCAGCAATCATTGTTTCGTTATTTTCGGCGAGATTTATATCGAAAATCTTTTTTTTTACTGGTTCTTTATTTTCTAGTTCTTCACTTGCATGACGTTTAAATTGATCTGAAACCAGTTTTTGCAGTGATTTCTCATTTAATACACATATGAAGTTTAAAGTTTCGTTCGGTAGAGAAGTTCCATCATTATCTGATTTAGTTGCTTCCGCTTCTGCATCAATTTCATCTTCAGTAATGTTTTTACAAATATTTGTCAACTTATTGAACAATTCTTGAAGTTCGTCATAATTTTTTTTTTTTATAGATACTTTACGACGTACCGTTCTTTCGGAACTCACGATGAAATCTTTACTAGATTTATCTGAAATCAAAATTATAGCATATAGACGTATTCAATCTTACAAATGTATTTACAACTGCACAAAAAAATAGTGAAATACTCAAATTCAGCAAAAAGAATACAAATTTTAAACAAACCTATCTTGGAGGCAAATAATCGGATTAATTTTATCTAATAATCAACGTACTCAAAGGAAATTTTCAAAATATCTGCTTGTCTTATTTGACTATGATTACTTTAATACATCTTTGAATATGTGGAAAAATTAACAGTAATTATAGAATTATATAATACACTATCTTATATAATACGTTATTATCAGACTATCCAGTAAAGAAAATTTAATCATTTTTAGTAGACGTACAATTTATACCATATATACACCTGATAAAATCCTGGGTATAACATTCTATTTTAAAACAAATGCATTTACAACGTTTAAACTTGTAATATGTTAAGAAAAATGCATCAAAGAGTATCACAAGAAATACGTTCAGTGTCGTGAAAAGCTTACATCAGAAGAAGTGATATTTAAAGCCTCATTTGAAGATTCTCAAGGTAAACATCGTAAGATATAACTGTTTACTTACTACTAACTAAGTTTCAAAATATTACGTTTATCAAATACGTTGATACTTTATTCAAGCTCATTCGAACAATTCATTAACCCATACTAATATTTTTTTTGTATTGTACTAATCATGTAATCAATCATAGATCATGATTTGTGCTATATATACTTTCACGTATATGGTAATGTATTATTGTCTATTAAGTGACGGAAATAACGCAAAATAATCGCACGATTGATAAAAATACATCATTTTACAATCATGTGATAAATGTGTCGGTGAATTTCTGTGATTAATTACAATATGTATTAGATAATTATTTACGTGTACGATTATGTAAATTTTTTTCACTAGCATTTTGATTAATTATACCTCTTTTTAAACCGATTGATATTACAATAGCTGAATTACGTACATTCTTCTGTAAATTGTGTAATTAAATTATGTAATTCTGTATATTAAATCATTATTGTTTTTTCCTATTGTTTTTATTTCTTCTTCTTTGTACGAAACTTTTCCGTTGTTGGAATTGTTAGGTAAACTTCTGCATTTGGTACAGCTATTTCAAAAAGACTACGATTGTATTTTAATCAGCGACTTTTTAACAAGGTCTCAAAAATTCCAAGTATAGCTAAAAGCAGAATGATTTTAAATTACAAGCCTTAATACTGCTGATTTATTTAAAGTAAATTTTTACTTACAAATTATTTATTTAATCACAAAATTATATGATTTTTATGGTGCAACATTTTCCTATATGGCGTTTTATTTCAATATACATTTCAAATGTCGAATGTGTACATGTATTATAATATTTATCGTAATACAGAGAACAGCAAATGAAAAACGAGGCATTTGACCTCTGCATTTGACATGTTCATTTTGCAATATTCGCTTTGTTTCAAATATTTCTTTGTTTAGTCGAAACGTTCAAAAATTACGTTTTTGGCATACACTATTATATTTGTATATGTAACTATGGTCATTTTTCATAAAATTAATTAATGATTAAAATAATCATTAGTCATACAGACAGAAATATGCTCATATATGCATATTTTAATAACTATTTACAAATGTTATTTCCATTTTACAATATGTTGCTTATCTTGAGGAAATTATAGGTGAACGGCGTGATAGTTAATCATATTTCTGAAATAAAAATAAAATTCTATTTGAATGTTAATACTTAAAGATTTGCATTGTTTTTCTATAGAGGCAAAAAGAGAAAAGAGAGATTTTATAATAGTTTATTCACCGCGGCAAACAACGTCATCTGCCACAATTATGTGTATATATACATTTGGAAAATAGCGTATTTAAAATAACGTCATTTACCATCAAATTGAAGCACTTACAAACTTTAATTAACTTAATTACAATTTTTGCTGATTAAACAACAGTTTCATTAAAACAATTATAATTTTATTGATTCAACAACGGTGTTGTTAAAATGATTCCAATTTTTGTTAATTGAACCACAGCATCATTAAAACAATTACAATTTCTCTTCAATTGATATAGATTTGTGCTCCAATTTGAGGGTACATGATGTTATTTTTAACTAAGCTTCTATCTCAGCGCGCGCGCGTGCGTGTGTGTATCGGGACATACATGGGATGTATCGGTAGGTATCAGAATAAAGTGACGCTAATCCTGGTACATCTCTATAATCACCACCTCATTCTCAGAAAATAGAGATTTACAAAAATTGAATGTCCAGATAACTAACTACATATATATCTACACACACACACATATTTTAATCTCAAAAAAGAGCTTGTATCGGAGTTTATCACCATACGGAGATATAGCCTTATTCTTATTTATTTCAGTAGGGAAGGGGATTTATTTCAGTGCCCAACGCAGACCGGTTTCCAGTATGGACCACCATTACTTTCTCATTGCTTACGCATGGTGGCGGCCGTTTCGCCCCGTGGATCAGGCTTTAGTGTTCTAATAGTCATACTTTGGGACGGCATTGTTAGCTTAAGGGAAAAAAAGTTGTACGCAAAGCTTTATTTTATGTTTTTTGAGTAGTCTAAAAACAATTCTCGTATCCCGGCAATTAACAGATAGGTTAGTTCAAAAAATTTCAACATCGTACAAGTTGAGTTTGAAATGTATAGTCTCCAATAAACGCACTGCGAGCAAAATCGCTTGCATAGTTTTGTAGTGTAACCTTAACCCGTAAACTAAATTTTGTACCTAGTATGGACCGTGGCATATATTAATTTTTTACAAACACTTAGAAATGCACAAAAAAAACATTTTGTACCTTGGAAATGCTATAAAAAATGTTTAAGAGAGAAAATGTAGGTTACAAAACGATTTTGGAAATACAACATAATATGATATGAATAGTCAAAAATAGTTGCAAACCGTTCAAAACAAAACATTTTTTCAAAAAATAAGTGAATTTAAGAAATTTAAAACATTTATTATATATACATATAATATATATTGCAAATACTAATGGTGGATTATACGGGGCAACACTTTTTCCATAGCTGAAAAACTGACTATTTACGGTTTGGCCTATATAATGTTTGGTTAAGTTTCATAATTAATGGTAATGCGTTACAGGGCATTAAAGGCATTCCAAAAAGGAAGACAATCTTGAAATTTGAGCTATTTTGATGGTTTTTATCAAAAGTTATAGTAACATTCGTTATGGAAGTCCATACTAAGCACATCTCTCCTATATGTATCTTTGCAGTACATATAGATCTCTCAAAAAAAAACTTTTTTCAAAAGTGAAAATCTTGGCAAGAAAAAGACTAATAAACGTAGTGAAATCTCTAAATATAAAAATGTCAAGTAAATGTTTTTTTGCT
>QLYP01001261.1:0-19170 GCA_016647725.1 Nasonia giraulti | reverse complement strand
AATCATAGCCCGGCCGATGAAGGCAAGACGTGAAGACACCGGCAGATTAAGGCAAGAATCATAGCCCGGCCGATGAAGGCAAGACGTGAAGACACCGGCAGATGAAGGCAAGACGTGAAGACACCGGCAGATGAAGGCAAGACCATGAAAAAATCACTTTATAAATAGAGTTTAAGCTTTACCTAATTAAGTGTTCAAAAATCCCTCCATGATGTCTAATACATAGTTGAATTCTTCGCTCAAAGCTTCCAACAGTCGACAGAAGCACATGCCTTGGTATGCCTCTGCAAGTATTAATGATTCTTTGCATCATATTTTCTCTAGTAGTAGGGGCGTCCGCATACACGCTGTTTTTCAAAAAGCCCCATAAATAAAAATCTGGGCTCGTGAGATCTGGGGATCGTGGAGGCCACTCAACATGATCTTCACCACGTCCAATACCTATCCATCTATTACGGTATGTTTGATTTAAAAAATCTTGAACATCTAAACTTCTATGCGCAGGTGCACCATCATGTTGAAGCCACATACGCATTCTGGTTTGTATATTAACATCTTCTAACAGATTTGGTCATTCATTTGTCAGAAAATGGAGGTATCTATCTCTGTTAACATTACCGTCAAAAAAGTAAGGCCCAATTAGATAGCCATTAACAATACCACACCATACTACAAGACTCCATTGATGTTGGTGATCGACTGCACGGGTCCAATGAGGATTTTCAATGGACCAATAGTGGGAATTGTGTCGGTTTAGTTGACCTGTATTATGGAAAGTGGCTTCATCGGAAAACATGACGTACCTGAAAAAATGTGGATCGTTTTGCAATCTTTCCTGTGCCCATTGGCAAAATCGTAACCTTCTTTCAAAATCACGTTCTGTTAGCTCTTGGGTCAAAGTAATATGATATGGATGGTAACGATGGAGTCTTGTTATTCTTCTCACTGTTTCTCTCGGGATGCCAGATCGTACTTCTATTTGTCGAATTGAAATATGAGGATCTAAATAAATCATAGCAAGCACCACCAATACTCGTGGATCATTTCGCTCGATAGTCATTACTCTATGACGTTGTCGTGATCTTTGAGGTCCTCGCCTCTCTCGCTGTTCAATTCTCTGGATCGTACTTCGAGATGGATGATGATTTCTGTTTGGGAAACGCCTCCGATATAATTGTGCTGCTGCATTATAATTTCTTCGACACTCTCCCAAAATCAATAAAATATCAACAATTTCGCTTCGACTATAGTCCGGCATATTTACTTAGATTATAAATATTACAAAAATAAAAAAAATGACTCAAATCACATATTTTCAATTATTAAATTAGTATTTGAAGTGGATAAATATCTAAATAAATTTAAAAATTCTACTGCATTACTAGAACTTAGACTGTTTTCTGCAAAAAATAATAAATAAAAAACTACTTAAACAATTATTTAATTGCAAATAGTAATTATTAATTTTTTATTATAAAATAATTTATTGATTAGGAAGCTTTTATGAAATAGATAATAAATAAATATTTTGTAATTCCAAAAGTGTTAAAAGTAAATTTTAATAGATAACTTATAAAATAGTTAAAATTGTATTTTAGTAAAAGATTTATTTTAACTTATTAAATTTTATGAAGTGAAATCTAACTTATACATACATTTAAAATATGGGTAATTAATCGGAATATTTAGCTCTTAAACAATATTTTCTAGAATAATCGCTATGACTTGAAATTATATCAAACATTTTTTAATTTTAAGTAAATTGATTCTTCAAGAAATACCTTCATTACGTATTGCAGAACTTTTTTTATACAAGACATTAATACAAAAATTTTAATAGAAAATGTATATTCGTATTATTTTTAATATTAAATGAAATGATGTAAAAAGTACAATCTTCATTTGTTAACAATAATAAATATTCTGTTACGTTAGATAAAAATTTTTTTACATTAACATAACTTTAGATGCAATATTTTATATTAATATGTATGTTATTAATTAATTATTATCGTGTTAAATACAATATTTTACAGCTTACATATTGTACAAGTTTAAATAATGAACATACATTTTTTAGTGTTGTTGGTTGTTTATTATTACTTATCTAATAGAAAAGTGCAAAAAATTTAAGTACCTACCAATTTCTGCTGCAAAAATATTTCTAATAGAATTAAAATATTTATACAGTGGAATTATCACTAAATAATTATATTAACTGTTGCCAGTAATTGTATGTATAATCTGTGTGACGACATGGTCTGTATTACAAACTTTATAATTCTGCTTATACATATGTATTTTCAACATGCGTGTTTACATGCATGTGTGTATAGCATATGTATACAACCATACGTACGTATGTATATCTATGTATACTTAAAACAATAATAATTTATGAATAAATTAAATGGAAAAACAACAACGTTATTTAAAAAAACATAATGCAATTAATTTCTGATTCAAATAATAAATGTGTGTAAAATAAATATAAAAACTTTTTTACTTTATACTTCGATGTTTTACTTTTTCTTTTTCTGTATCGATGGCTTTTTATTGTAAAATTCTATTCATATTTTGGCATTACGGTTTATCAATTTATGATTTTTTAAAAATAAAACATTTAATATTTTTTTTACGTTTTTATCAAACTTTGACGTTTTTCTACAATACTTCGATGTTTTACTTAATCTTTTTCTGTATCGATGATTGGCTTTTTAATAAAAATTTTCGTTAATATTTTTGGCGGAAGGCCGAGTGTGAGACTCTTTCGACAATTTTCGGAGGCTATTTTTATTTTTGCAAATCGAAAGTTCGTCGGCAGGTACGGCGCGGGGCCGGGGCGCCTGCTTGAAAATCATTCGTGAGTTAAGCGTCGTAGGGGAAGGTTCGACGGAGTCGCGGTGGCAAGACTGAGCGCGGGACTTATTTTAAAAGGCTTATTTCGGGAGCCATTTTTATTTTTCGCACATCAGGAGTTCGGGTAGGTAGGTGGCGACCACCTAGAGGAGTCATTCGCAAGTTAACCGTCGGAAGGGATCATTCGGGGAATAGCGAGACTTATGTTTGGACGCTAGCGAGGGCTCATTTGCGTCTTGGCCGCTGGACAGAGAACATCTAAGAAGGGATTTCATCTCGGATACAAAGTAAAAGTAAAGTTTGAAAAAAAATAATTTGACCTTGAAATGACCTTGTAGGACTGGCTCAAATTCGAGGTCACAATTCTCCCCCCCCCCCCTATACAACAACTTTGGTCTCTACCACTTTTTTTTAATTTGGCGTTGCTAGAGGAATTACGTAGGCGGGGTTTCATTCTGGCTGCAGGACATTGAGATGACCTTCAGTGCCGCAACCGAACATACCATTCTGAACGTAAAATTTACCGCTCTTTCCATTCCCGCAATAAAAGAATGGGGTTCCTATTTAAAAATCCAAAGTTGACCTTCAAATGACCTTGAAAAACGCGTTCAAAGTCAAATCCAAGGTCACCATCGGGTTGCCCCTTCGATATCCTACAACTTTGGGCTCCACCATTTTTTCGATTGTGGCTGTCCCTGACGAGTTATGAGCGGTGACCGTTTAAATTGGGTCACCCTGTATATATAGTTTAAGTGAAAAAATATGGTTCAAGTGTAAAGACCGTACATGATATAAGGACGGGCTGCGCGAGTCTACAAATAATTATTTAAATTAAAGGGAACTAGCCTTTAGCTTGAGAGCCTTATGTCACTGGAGTTACACGCGGGCTGAAAGATCTGAGTATGTCCCACGCTTTTCGTCTGTTCGGACGCGTGTTTATGCGCGGACGGTATTCCGTCCCCGCTGCCTGCTAAAGCGGACAGGTTCGTTTTGCGCGGACATTGTTGGTGTCCCAGCAGTATATTTACGCTGTAGTATTGCGGACTAGGAAATGTCAACGACTATGTTGCTTGCCCTTACCTTGTGTGGCTTATGGTGTTGTCAACAAGCGTGTTTACTTCTATTGTTCTCGTCTCGATGGTTATAGGTTGTTTTATGGATATTATTGATTATTAATATTAATTATACACTGATTAATTGTTATGGTTTTTGTTTTATTGGGGACAACCCGGAACTCAGCAGAAGTTACAGTTTTGTATAATTTAGCTATTATTGTATCAATGTATTTGCATTGTGCGTTAGTTTATTTATAAGTACTTTTGACGTTCGTACAATTAAACTTGACTAACGATATATTTATATATTTGTTCTTTTTCGTGACCTGGAAATTGCATAGTCCTTCGTGGCACGTCAGGTACTGATTGGCCTTAACTCTACACGATTACTCGTGGCAAGTTTTATGATCTTATCTAAGCTGTGTTCCCACTAACGCCAGATTTATTGACGGGCCCTTTGCCTATTGTACGATGCAGACTCTCTACCAGAAAACAAGGAGTCTACTATATCCCGCACACAGAGTTTAAGTGGTTTGCACACACTCAATAAGCGATGCGTACTGAGAAATAGCACTCGTACTTGCTGACCAGGTATAGCTACACGACAACAGGTTACTTGTACAAAAACCACTCCGTGGATCGTTTCCTATCCTTTTAAAGCCTCGGTGACGATTCAAGGAGTTGTGCAATTAAATATAACGCGGCAACGATTGACCAATCAACATGTAACGTGCAAGGATGATGTACAAAAGTAAGTCAGTAATACGCGCGTATAAGAAGTGTTGACTCGTAGGTCAAAGCACTCGCTCCTATGTTCGGCGATCATTTTCGTACTGTCGCAATCGGTTTAGTATACGTCGTCTGTATGAGTGCACGTATGCAGTCGTACATGCGTTATACGTATACGTAAACACTAAAGTATGTATGAATATGGGACATTACACAAGCAAGTATGATATTGAATATAAGGTTAATTTAAAAATTTAGTCTAGGCGTATTTGAGTAAAAAAAGTTGGTACGAGCAAGTATGATGTGTAATATAAGGTCACTTCTTATGAACATCTAGTCCTACGCACGGACGGAAAGTCAATTTTTGGTGAATTAGGCTTCGATACTAGGAAAATTTTTGTTAATTGAATATTTAGAATTTTTTATTATTATAAATTTATTCAAAATTTAATTTCCTACAAAATAGCCAGAGTACTTTTATGAAAAAACCTCTTTGTAAAAAATGGCACATAAAGAATTGAAAAAAAAACTTTTTGGTCAAATCCAATAGGCGGACGTCTACGTCGAGCCTCTGACCCAAACAGAAGTGTCTTTTTTTTATCAGATCGTTCAGAATGCGAGGTATATACACCCAATAATACTTGTGTCGTACTATAAATTAAAAGTATCGCGCGCGTTGTAAGCGACAGTAAAGCTGTGCTCTAACTGCCGTGTGCGGTCAATTAACAGCTTCTTTAACACAATCTGTCTTTCTACAAGGGCTGACTTTTTCACCTTTGATTCCTAATTATTTATTTGGTTAACATGGAGAGCAAAAAGCGTAATTGTTGTAATCCCGGCCTACAAAGGAAGAACGGCCAGACTCAAATAAGGTTGAGTTTTTTCAAATTTATATCACATAAATATGGCTTTCAAACTTATAATATTTTAAGACGATGATCCTCGTTTACATATGATTTATCACAGTCGAATACAAGATTATTATTCTTGAAAAAATGTAAACATGAAGAGGTTATTCCGACGCATATTTCAAACAGTGTAAAAAGAAATTTTACGTTCAATAGTGATGTATGTAAACAACAGTATTTCTCTATGATAAAAGCACAGTACCAAAGGTTACTTAGACTAGAAATCAAAGATTTGTTGATACATATTAATTTTGTTAAGAAACGTTTAAATGCTTTATCATGTATCATGAAAGGTTTGGTTATTGATGCTTCTGTTCTTGACAATTTTAAAAATTTTACTGAAATTAAATGTTGAAATATATATCACAAATTAGATAGATTGTTAAATTCCAAATTTAATAGTATTATTAGGAAGAACGATAGTAATATTAATCGTAATTATGATGATATAAACAATAATAACCATTGCAACAACTACGATACTAACAATTGTGAAAAATGGGTTAAAAACTTATCTGATATTGATATTCCGTCGAATGTTATTGACGTAGTTTCTATATGTCACAACTTTAATAATAAATCTAAGTTCTCCAAAAAAGATATTTTAACAACTATCAAAAATTTCGAATTATGAAATTGTATTGAATTTTAATAATAATAATTACTTGGAATTTAAATATGATAAAAATTGTTCAACGCAGACTAATACTGTTTTATATAGAGCCTATGGCTTACCAAAAATACATAAACAAAATTACCCTCTTAGACCTATTATCTCGACTATTAATAGTGCCACACATTTTTTATCTAAATTAATTGACAGTGATCTTAAAAAATGCTTAAATAAACCTAAATCATATATCAATAATAGTTTTGTTTTGAAAGATAAATTGTCCGATATTTTCATTCCACAAGGTTATATTTTGCTTTCTTTAGACGTGACTTCGTTATTTACTAATATTCCGGTCGATTTAGTTTTGAAAAGTATAGATAGACGGTTTCATTTGATTCATGGTGTTTCTAAGATTCCGTTTACAGTTATTGTCGACACTATAAAATTTTTGTTCGAACATACTTATTTCCAATTTGATAATACTATTTACAAACAAATTTTTGGTACTCCTATGGACTCTCATATTTCGCCGTTGTTTGCGGATATCGTCATGGATGATTTGGAAACTGAGTGTCTTAAAATTTTGAATGATAATTATAGCTGTATACCTTTGTTTTATTTTAGATATGTTGATGATACTATTTTATGCATAAAAGAGGAACAAATTGGTATAGTGTTGGATATTTTTAACAGTTACAATAGTCACTTACAGTTCACACACGAAGTTGAAACTAATAATAACATATCTTTTCTTGATGTCACTTTATCTATTAACAATAATTGTATTATTACAAACTGGTTTCAAATACCTACTAATTCAGTTAGAGTTTTAAATTATCATTCTAATCACACTATACAACTCAAACGTAATATTGTCTATAATTTAGTTGATAGAGCTTTGTTACTTTCCCATGAGTCTTTTCATGCTGATAATATTTCCATTGTTAAAAATATTTTACTTAATAATGATTATCCGGCTTAGTTTATTGATTCTTGTGTTCGTATACGCTATAGAAAAATTATTCTATTAATTCTAATAATAACCTACAAAATACACACAAACAACCAGCACAAATAGTATCTTTACCATTTCCTGAAAGATTTTTTTATTCTTGTAAACATTCTTTCAAAAAATTTGGTCTACATTGTGGTCCCTTAATGACACACAAATTAAATTGTATTGTTAGGTTGGGCAAAGATGTTTTAGAAAAATGGAGTGAAACTAATTTGATATATCAGTTTCAATGTAATAGTTGTCCGGCTACGTATATTGGTCAAACAAAAAGGAATTTAAAAACAAGGATTGATGAACACAAAAAAACTTCTAATGACAAAATACTACCGATTCCGACGCATATTAAAAATAACCCTTCACATAGTTTTGATTTTGATAATGTTATAATTTAAATCGTGAGTGCAACAGGTACAAGACTGATTTCAGAAAGCTTTTTTATCAATATGAATGTAAATACTATAAATAAACATGAAGATTTTCAATTAATGAGCAAATGAGAAAAAATTATAACTGTAACACTATACAAAATTCATAAACACATCTCATTTCTGCAACATTAGACAAAATATGCCCACCTTGGGTCGAAACTGATCCATCAAAACCCTCACCATCCGTCACTAACGAATTTTTTGATAAAGCATACGACTTCGCTGATTTGAACCCGGCACTTGTCACTGAAAACCGCAAATCTTCTCCAGGTCCGGATAGAATAGATTATCAAATTATCAATAACCTTCCTATACAATATTACCTAATTTTGTTCGATATATTTAACGAAATCCATGCTTCGAAAATTTACCTCGACGATTCGAGAAATTCGTACCTATACTTTATTCCCAAATTTGACCGTAAAAGACTTAGGCCTATAGCGTTAACTTCATCTATGTGCAAACTTTTTGAAGCTATGTATATGAGCTGCATGCAGTGGTGGGTCGAACACAATGGAATCCAACCCGATAGTCAACACGGATTTAGAAAGGGACGCTCGTGCATCGACAGCTTGATGAACTCAAGTTTGAAGGGGGACGAAGCGTTGGAAAGTAAACACGTCGTGGCAGCCTTTCTTGATAAGAAAGATGCTTTCGATAAGATCAATATTGACATTTTGCTTGCTATACTTTCTAGGATAGGATTTTCTGACAGCATTACCGACTTTGTAAAATTTCTTACTCACGGTAGGTCCGTCCATGCTGACTGTCTTGGTGATGATGACAGATTAGCTTGCAAAGGTGTCCTTCAAGGAGGCGATTTAAGGCCCCTTCTATACACAATATACGTTGCATCCAACGTGAACAATATACATAAATCGGTAACTATTTCTTAATTCGCAGATGATATTTGTTTATACGTAAAATATAAATCAGTCAAATGGGCTAACACCATTGAGAAAGCAGTTGACACCATTGCAAATAATCTACTTACTTTTGGCTTAGAGCTAGCCCCAAAGAAGACTAAATTGATTTAATTCGACAAAAAACCTATCCCCCCTGGTGAAATACACATAACAGTTAAGGACTATAAAATAAAGTCATCTGAATCTAACAAATTTCTAGGTATTTATTTCAATTGGCTACTGTCTTTTTATTTTCACGTGAATCATCCGATCTTCAAGTGCAAAAAAGCTTCGAATATGATAAATTTGTATGCGAAACTTGGTGGGGATCCGATCCCGAAACACTCGTAATATTTTATAAGAGCTTCGTTCGTTCTATCATAGATTACAGTAGCTTTGTTTACTGTCCATTGAAAGCCAAAGCTTCGAATAAGCTTAAAAAATTGCAAAATGAAGCAATTCGTACTGCACTTCGATATTAAATTTTCACTCCCACATAACGTCCTCCATGCGGAATCCAAAATAGTTCCTATTGTTGATAGGGCTATATACCTCTGCCCAACTTATCTTTCTAAGGTAATGCCAAACACAAGCTCTACGACCTATAATTGTATCTTAGAATATTATAATACTCTTGTAAAAAAAGTCTCTTACTCGCCTTAAAATTATCGATAATTCTCGTTGTAAGTGGGATTATCCTTGTAAGGACATTAACCGCGTTCTTTGGCAATGCCAGCTATACGATAATTATCGACAGGAATTTATCGATAAATTAAAGAAGATTTAAATATTTTGCCATGCTAAGCGGAATTCTTGCTATACATACCTAGTAACCCTGCGTGCCAAATCACGTACGATTTTTTACAAAAAAACACTAAAAATTTAATTCTTATCTCTTATAAACAAATAATGTTGATTATATATTCTGTAAGCTGAAATGGGCTATATGGCCTTAAATGCTGAATAAATTAAAAAAATAGTGCCTAATAAACTCAATGTAATCACGGAAATATTCGGCAAAGTCACGAGAACCATCAGCATGCCTGGAAATTACGTTGGATCTTCCTAATCATGTACTGGCCTGACTAAATCTGCTTGATCATCAAAATTCTCGCGTCAAAGCGTGGCAAAATAAATACACACTCGTATCGAGATCTAATCACAATAACCCAATTATTATCGAAAAAGGTTTAATTGACAAAACGCAATTAAATAATTCTAGATCGTACTAACGGTGATTTGAAAACGCAACTGAATCACACTATGGTTGCTAGTCACTACAGATCTTAAGCAAATAATTATTATCGCATAAATTAACGTAGTTGCGCTACAATAATTTATTTTATGACAAAGCGTGCTATCACTAGACGACTGACTAGCATAGAATTCTTGAATTAACTCTGCGGTGAATAAACACAAAAAAAATAAAGATTAAATTGTTCAAATCTCTGCGTTAATTGCAAAAAAGTTTCCAAAACAATTTTACGCTTCCTCCGTCAAGCACAATAGGAAGTTCGACACGCATCAAACCGAATTACATAGTATGACCTATAATTTTACTTCGTCCGACATACTTTATTAAATCAACAAGAATTACTCAATCTAAATTTACAAAAATAATCATGCTCAACGCAAGCACTAGCACACGCAAATTCGCAACCGACGCCAAGATGGCCAATGCTTCGAATCACCACCAGGTGATAGCCGACGTGACCTTACTGATACCTAGAAACTTGCATAATTTAACTCGATGGACGCGACACGACAAAATAAATCTATCACGAATTTCTCTAGCTCACGATTTACGATTTCACTTCACTCACGATTTCACTTCATTTCATTTCACAGGCTTAACCAAAGGCTGAAGTCAGAGACCATGACAGACGTAATGCGATAATTCCAAACCACGACGTCCTGCGGGCATACGAACTCCTGGATCCACATGTGGCAAAAATATATGACAGTTGAACTGAGTTAGAGCCAACCCTGTAAGACACAGGGCTCTACCTTGCCATCCCTGAACAAAGTCGAACCTCACTAGCCTGGCGACCACCTCAGTTACAGCATCGCCCTTACCGGCACCTGCACAAGTTAGTGCGACCCCTCTAATGGCATCATCAACAGTGGCACCAACACTACCTTAAACCCGGAACTAGACCTAGCGTAATCAACGGTGCTGATACTAGTGTGGAATAGATAAACTGTGGACGGTAAAGGGGTGTCAACTCCATCCGGCGAAGAATGGCGTGCCAAGGGACCCTACGTGCCTTTCCGAGGAGACAAAGTTCTGAGGGATCAACTGCCATCCTGGCAGTAGCCCTGACACGGACTCGACAAACGCGCTATCGTTCGACAGACACCGCTACCGCTCACGCCAACACATACACACCCTCTCGCTCTCACTTATCGAGCCTTCACAAACGACTGATCGCTATATTCTTGTACACATTCAAAGCTCTCATCAAGCACACACAGTATACTCTTGTTACCGTCATATGTAAGAGAGAGAAAGGATTAATGAAGTCACAAATAAAAGTACTGGCCACTTGAATTTTCCTTATTTAAGGATTATCACAAGCCTGTCATTCACTTTTACCTCCTTGCTTCAACGCACAAGTGCAAGACAGAGTATTTGGGCCAGAGATTCTCAAAACAAAACCAGTTGCAGCCAACGCCTGGCGAAACTACAGCAGAGGATAGTCGGGCCATAGGGGAGTCACTTGTTAACCCTCAGAGCAGTCACCAGATTATCCTCAGAAACGCAGTTGCAGCACAGCCCCTTTACCCCGGGAAAAAGAGAGTTGTAATGTTGCAGTTTTTACTGCACATTACAAGCGGGCGTACGGTGCCATGCCGATAAAAAAGCGACCTTCTTTGGTGGCGCAACGTGAGCGAGACCGCAAGTAGACTCAAGAGTTGCGAGGTAGTTTGCCCGGCAGGCCTTCGGCGCCAGCCAAAACTACGTGTTGGTAAGACTCAGACCGAGCAAGACATCGCTAACGGCCATGTAAATGTTGGAGTCATACATATATATATATATATATATATATATATATATATATATATATATATAATAAGAGAAGGTTGTTAATACACCAGAATATGCATTCTGTTTAAGGTCTATTCTTTAAACTTAGCGTTGTACAAATTAGTATTCAAAATGAGCGAACGTTTGCGATCAGGATGTAAAATGCTAAGTAAAAATATGCAAGGACATAAAGAAAACTGTCTAATTACTTCTGATTACAATTGCCAGATTATGTATTTTTAATATATTAGCATATCTCCTTACCTTAGTGATGCTGGAACCGAAATGCTGCCGTAATTGTAGTGATAGCTTCGAGTTTGCTCGCAGATAAAATTTTTTAATAACATGCAGTCCACAGTTGACCACATCAAATTTGGAGAAGACATTACCATACAACTATTGATGTTTTCAATGCCAACACTATAAAATAAATAGAATGAGTTGTTTAAAAGTAAAGATCAGGTTAAATAGTAAGTTTAAAAGGCATAGCTATCCGAATGCTTTTTTACGTTAGCTTGTTTGGTACAAACAGGAATAAAAATTGATTCTTATCAGTATATTAATGCTCTTACGAGTGATGATTTCCAGGCAGAGGGAAAGCATGCCTCACTCAAAGACAGGTTGAAAATTTGACAGATTAAAGGAGTGAGTATTGGTAGTGCTTTAGAGATAACAACCTGTGGGATGCCATCGCTTCCCCTGGCCTGGGTATTGAAATGTGAAACTGCAGCTAACACGTCCATTTCTGTGATAGCCCTGAAGATGAAGTGTTCAGGGAGGTCTAGACACTCGAGGGTTCGCAGATACTCCTCGACAGATGGAGCTTGAGGGTCATTTGAGATGGAACTGAAGTGTTCGTTGAGAGCATCTGGAGAGAACCGAGCAGGTGGAGAAGATTTAGAGGTGGTAATGCCAAGATTTTCAAGTTCTCTCCATATCTCTGCAACGTCGGTTAGAGTAGACAAGCGTGAATAATAGTAGTTCAGCCTGGCGTCCTCGACCCGTTGATGAGCGTCATCCCTTGCGATTCTATAAAAGTATAGATCCCAAGGTAGACGACTTCTGCGAAAACGCCTGTAGAGCCTATTCCTTTCAGTTAAAAGGTCACGAAGAGCCGCGGTGAACCACGGGTGACGTTTACGTCCAGGTGTCACAGTCTTTAATGGGGCGAGATGATTTATGGCTTTGTGATGTTTTCGTTGAGGATGGTGATGCATTCGTCAAGTGATGGTGTGGTGAAGGATGACCAGTCGCATGCGCTAAGGAAGTCCCTTAGCTTCTCAGCACAGATTCCTTTGTAGTTTCTGTAAGTGTAGGTATTAGGTACGTGGCGTGGAATCTGTACGTCGAGTGTGGCTGTAATAAGGTCATGTCCATTAATGAAAGGTGTGTCAGTCTTCCAGTATGAGAGCAGGCGATCCTGCTCATCGATTAAGCAAAGGTCAAGCCAGGTGTCAGAGTCTTGTCTATGATGAGTTGCACCATATGGCACAGAAGTAAGGGAGTTCTCGTCGATGGAAGCCTTGATGAAGTTGGCGTCTTCAGACGAGGAAAGTTGGTCAGCATTGAAATCACCCATGATGATCTTCGTGGAGTAGTTGTGCATGTGTGTTGTTAGTTGCTCAATAAAGTTAGATCCCTGGATAAAGGGAGAATGAGGAGGGCGATACACAACCCCCACGAAGATGGGCGATATTCCCATAGCAGTGATTTCACAGAAAAGATACTCCGGCTTACCTGGTTTGCCCGACCATTCACCATCAGATGACGAGATGATACAAGCTGTCAGTGAGTGATGGATGTAGAGAGCCACACCTCCACCGTCCCTGTTTCTGTCCCGTCTGTAAAGAGTGTAATCGTCCAGTGAAGGGATGGACGATATCTTGTCGCTTAGCCAGGTCTCAGTCACAGCCATTACGTGGAAGGGGGAACGAGTGGACAAGAAGAACCTGATCATCTCAATGTGACCCGTAAGGGAGTTCGCATTGAGATGTCAGACCCTGAGACCCCCAGACAGAGACGCTTTAGATGTAGATGTGGATGTGTTTGATGTTTTAGACGGTGGTTTTGGTGGAATGATGTGTAAGTGTTTTAATGTGTGGTGTCCGTGTTGGCTATTGGCGGTGTTCGGGCTAAAAAATCTTTAAGATCAGCCTCTGTAGTGATGATGGTGGCCCGTTCGTTGTCCTCGCCAGAACGGATGAGGATCCTACCATCCCTTATGAAAGAGCGGCATCCTTTCCTCCTCTTTGCCTCCAGCCTTGCCCTGATTCGCAGCTTGTGAATATCTGGAGGAAGCAGCTCATTTATATTGATGAGTCCCTGATGGTCTGGACAGAGAGCTCTCGCTTCCTCCAGTAGCGCAGCATCCAGTTCACTAGTGTGAAGTTTGCGCTTCCTGGCAGGGGCCAGTGCACTGGAAGAGAGAGTGACAGCAAGTGGTGGAAGTCTGCTGTCACCCGGCGCACTGATGTTCGTTGCGTCCAGTCTCCCCATGATCCTGACGGACGCCACATCCCGCTTCAGGACCGTGGGATCCAGTGCAGCCAGAGAGAGAGAGAGAGAGAGAGAGAGAGAGAGAGAGAGAGAGAGAGAGAGAGAGAGAGAGAGAGAGAGCGGAGATTTGTGCGCGGCGGAGCATTTGTAAATCTTAGTGATTAAATAAAGAAAAAGATTTGACTCTACTTAATTCGACTCATTTCCGACATTTCCCGAATATCCCTGTTCGGTTCGATCTAGCGGTCCCCCCTCTGAGACCCAGGCCGGGGTCCCGAGAATATAAATTATAGTGACGAGGATAAGGGGCCGTAACTCGATAGTGAATATTCGATTGCGGGTTTTGCCACGTCACAGTCTGATGGTATACAATAAACAGAGATTCTTCTGACGTAAAACGGGGAGATAGTCCTAATGACCGGTACGAAAGAACAATTAGAATGTCGGAAAAAATTTAAAGACATGGGTGTAAACTGATTAAAAAATGGGATTGTGATTTTGATCGCGAGTATAACTAAAACGAAAGAATAATGACGTACATAAAGATGATAACAAAGGATTGGTATACGCCGGTTAAACCGCAAGACGCATTTTTTGAAGGTCGGACAGGCAATACTGTAAAATCATACGATACTAAAGTTAACGAAAAAATTAAATACGTAGATTGCTATATCCGTACAGTTGTAAATACGGGCGTTATCTGGTTGGCCATCCTGAGCTCTATATTCAAGGACGTATGTGCACGCGTTTAGTTGGCCTCGAGAATGATATAAGTGGTATGGACGGTTTGTTAATGTATGAGGTGATACCACTAAGAAACCTCTACCATCCTATTTTAACTGTAAGAATGCATAACAAACTGTTATACCTACTATTTTATTTGTGTCTCAAGTCGATGTGTCAGCAAGACTGTAATAATGAAGATGTTCATAATCGTGTCCTTGTCGGAACTTGGGTGGCTGACGAGTTAAAAAACGCCATAGAGTACGGTTGAAACTAGATAATAATCGGATAGCGTTCAATGCTGGATTGAGGTCTATGGAAAAACTATGCTTTAACTAATTGTGGGGGAAGTTTGGTCAGCGTGAAAACATGACGAAAACGAAAATAGTGACAGACCCGCAGAAACTATTTGAATTTTCAATTAACCCAGAGATAGTTGTCAACTTTGTTTTACTAATCGATGATGACATGCTTTACGTCAGTTGGTTTTATAATGATTATGTTAAAGTTGAACCATCGCCAATGTATAGCAGCAGCATCAGCACAGAATCCACACTACCATATCAGTAGAAAGTATCTTGATATACTGAAAGTGTTGTGTTGTCATCTTGACACAGTGCAACGTAGCTCTTCTACGCCAAGCCTGCCGGAGACTCGTGATCAGCCTTAGAAAGTGTGTAATTAATATTCTACGTAAAAAGTGCTGCTAAGTAGACGTAATTACGTAAACATGCAACACTAATGCGAAAAATTGTAGCTCCAGGGCAGACAATAGAAACGGGTAAGATACTTTTGATTAAAGCACAACAACATCAACAATGACAAACAATCATTAATTGTTGACAAATGATAATGACAGTTGCGATGGCACTTGTGGTGGTGATAGTGGTGTTAGTAACGGCACACTAAATACAGTTCAGACACAGCATTCGGAAGTATCACGAATCAACAACAAAATGAGTAAGATCTTATATCTTAGTAACCTCTAGGGAATTAGATGATCGGGTAAAATATGACCTATATCAATAAGTACTACGTTTTGCTTTCTCCTAAGAGGAAGCTTTGTAATAGTCAAATATTCAGTTTCGCTGAATCATCGTAGAAACGCGTTTGGAGGTGTTTGGAGTATGAATCATGCGTTATTAGAAAATGTCCGTGCAAATAACTCTGTGTGTGTGTTTGTGTGTACCGTCATAATTCTGAAACCACGCAATCGATCGTAATAAAATTTGACATGCATATGTTTTCTGATTCTGAATTCAGACATTTTTTTTTATGATTCTGACCATTTTATGACCATATTATAGCCATTTTGAGTTTTGAAAAAATATTTTTGCTTTTTTTGATAATATCGTCGCTCCCTACGAAGAGTGGAACTGTATAAATTTCCCGTCATAAGTAGTACAACTCATTTTACGCACGCTAGACTAGCACAACACTAAATTTCCCTCGAAGACTAGCACAACTCGCGCATTTGCCGCCAAAAATTAGCACAACTCAAACTTTCAACAACGATTTTCTATAAAAATTTCCCGATTTTTGCAAAAATGTCCCTGATGAATATTTTTAAATGTTGACAATTTACAAACTTTTACAGAATTTAAAATTGTTTTCACAAATACAATAAATTCTTGCAAGCATTTTTTAAAATTGTTTAAGAAATTTTCGAAAATTTTTAAAACTTTGAGGTTTGTGTCAACTTGGTCGAAGGGTTTCATGAATTAACTAACCCAATAATCCAATAAAAACGTAAAATACTTACATTTCAGGTATTATAAGTCACGAGTTGGGCTAGTCTTCGCGGGAATTACGTGAGTTGTGCTACTCTTGGCGGAATTTCTGAACTGTACTACTTTTTGCGGCAAATCGTGAGTTGTGCTAGTTTTGTTTTGAAAATTTTAACTGTGATAGTCTTCGTACAAAGCGATGATATAATCTATACAATATATTCAAAATAGGTGTATCTAGAAGAGCATAAAATTGCCTACTTTTTCCTGAAAGATTTTCCAGATTGACTGTTGCGTTCAATTTTTATGATAAAAAAGGTGTTTTTTATTAAAAAATTCATATCTTAAAAACTAAATAGTCAAACGTTTGGAAAAAAATTATGATAATAGAAAATCAGAATATCTACTTGCTGTAAAAATTTTAAGCTATTTTAACGACTTGTTTTTGAGCTATAAATCGAAAACTAAAAAATATGGATTTTTTATGTCGGACGATTACGGGAGTAAAAAGGCTTTATTTAAGTTGAAATTCTAAGAAAATATCCATTTTTTTATTACTTAGGCTAGGTTCTGTTTGCAGCTTATGGAACGATTTAGTTTAAAAGATATAAGGATTCAAATTCTTTGTCTCTCACCCTGTATAGCCTGGGTAACTGAAAATTACTATTTTCGTTAAACCTTCTAACCCGCTAACTAAAGTTCAGAATGTTTCAAAAAAATGTATGATTTTATAACGTTATAAGGACTCTATGGTATTTAAAATATTGAAGTTTACATTTTTTCATGAAAATTATATGATTTGATATTGTGACTGGTGCTCCTTCAGTAAAATAATTTAGATCGGAAGTATTTTAAAAATTTAGTATATACTGTATATTTAAACAATATTGTATCTATTGAAATTATGAATTTTGTTTGGAGGAAGCTACGTGCCAAAGACTTGGCAGCAGTTTTTTACAATACAAAACAAACGGAAACAGTAAAACTATTAACGAGTCATTATAATACCGACCGTCGATAAAAAAGTAGCAGCTTCTGCAGGTTTACATAAAACTAGCATTGATCAATACATTATCAATAGCGGTTCGAAAAGTTTTTACGGAAAAGCAGAAAAACTTATTAATAAATTCTTTTGGTCTGGCAGCAGCCGAATCTACCATAAACAGCAGCTCTTTATTCGACGAGGCAATTCGTAGTTCTGATGTACCATCCAACAGGATGAGACTTGACGTGAGAGGAGAAAATCACAAAAGGAGACGCCGGGACCGAGAATCGATCCGGCGCTCCCGAGATCTCTAGGCGCGCGTGCTACCACTTGAGCCAACGCCGCCCTATTTCGTCACTCTCCATGTATATATAAATATAGGGCTTTAAAAGTATTTTTTTTTAATTTCAGAAAATTTCACTATTTATATATATATATATATATATATATATATATATATATATATATATATGGGTCATTCTTTTTGAAACCGACCACCCCCCTCTATCCAAAAATCAGAGGCTCGAAAGGAATCCTGCTCGGGCTTAAAATTTAGCATATTGTATCTAGTTTCCATTACTGAGTGGCCTTTTTGCAAAATTCAAAATGGTGGACCGGTGCAGCTCCGACAGTACACGAATATGACTACGGAATAGCAATTATTTGTCCTTAAAACTTGCAGAGGCAGAGCAAAAATTAATAACAAAACTTATTCGCATGTATTTTTTCCCGCTGAACACGAATCCACCCTTAGTTTTAGCCTCTGGGGCCACCTTTCGTCAATAACCTCAAAAAAGCGTCCAAAAATGCATTATTACGTGGCTGAGACACGTCGCATCTGAAAAAAGTTGCATTAGTCCTACTCAATATGGCAAAAATCCATACCTGTGTTACAAAAAATATGGTATCCATCAAGGGCTAAGTGGGCTTTTTGGCCTCGTGTCTCGTGTGGTTGCAGTACTCGTCTGCGGCTCGTAAACGCCTTCGCCTTCGGCTCGGGCTAACTCGCCTTGACTCGTACTGCAAACTCCACGCTCGGCCTAAAAATGCCACTTTACGCCCTTGGCACACAATATACTAGTTTAGCTGATAAAAATCTAAAAGAATAAGTTTCTCCTTAAATTTTTTGAACACTTTTGCGGGTCTCAGACACGTAATAATGCATTTTTGGACTCTTTTTTGAGGTTATGGACGAAAGGTGGCGCCAGAGGCCAAAACTAAGGGTGTATTCGTGTTCAGCGGGAAAAAATACACGCGGTTAAACTTTTTGCAACCTTTCTTACTACATCTTTGACAAGTCTTTGTATGAATTCGTCAATACGTGCAGTTGTAGTATAGTTGTTTTTATTTGGTACTTCATATACTCTCGAAAATTCATAGATAAAGATGTGTTCTTATAGTGTCGTCATAATCCGGTTTTCGATGCTAAAGATATTTAATTCAATTTTTTTAACGTATAATGTTTACAGCATTCTCTTGGTGTTTATAATTCGGTTTGTGGTTCAAAACTACTGAGTTGAAACTACTACTTCAACACTACTACGTGCTGTAAAACTACATTTGTTTGTATTATCCAGTCTATTATTTAACTTACAAATGTTTCCTTAAATTTAAATGTTTTAGTTTGACTAAACGTAGCGCGTATGTAGGTATTGTTTGGAGGCCCGGAAATAACAGGTGAAGCCTGGAAATAACTTTT
>QLYP01001260.1:0-19191 GCA_016647725.1 Nasonia giraulti | reverse complement strand
ATCTCAGTCATCTTTTATCCAATTTCAATTTACCAAAGCTCATTTTTAATATATATATATTCAGCGATGGCTTGGAATATAGTATATTCAACATATATAGTCACTGTATAAGTATTTCATGGAAGAAAGTGTGAAAAGTCTACTTTTTCAAGAATTTAGTCTAGGTGTAGTAAAGAAATGTTAGTTTGTACCTTTATTGGTCTACAAAAGTATTTCTAAAGATGCATATACATAGTGATCATTTATAATATAGTATATTTAAAAAATATATAGCAAATTTGACTGAAAAAAAGTTGGTTTGAGCGAGTATGATAAGGTCACTTTTGGTCAGGTTTTAATAACAACAGAGAACGGGCGGCTACAGCGGAAATAACGCGAACCCCAATCCAAATCAGAACCGTGGTCCACCTACGAACGCGATAGAAACCGAAGAGATGGGAAACGAGGAGTGGGCAGCGTAAGTGAGACCACTACGCTAGCCAAAAAGTCTAAGGTCTCAAAAATACGAAAGGGAAAATTAAAAAACGGCATTACATTTAAACTTCCAGACCGAAAAGACAAGAAAGAAATTGCTTTTAAAGTGTGGACAATCGACACATGCGACAGTCCGGTAAATATTGCTAGTTGCGGATTATCCCAAATATCGGCTAGCGAGCAACAGCAGATCAACAATCTGATAGACGAGTTACTGCCGCGCAACGGACAACATAATAAAATCTTAAAAGCAACTGACTTCGTTGAACACGAAATACAATTATTATCTAATGCGAAACCAATTAAGCAGAGATATTACCCAGTTTCGGATAAAATGCAAAAAATAATGTCAGATCAGTTAGATAAGTTAATAGAAGCAGGAATAGTCAAAAAGTCGCACAGCGCATGTAACAGCCAGATAGTCATGGTAAAAAAGAGCAACGGTTCATTTAGAATGTGCGTAAATATGCAGGTCGCGAATAGTTTGTCAAAAAAGACGCGTATCCAGTACCATATATGGATGTCATTTTAAATAAACTAAAACGCGCAAAGTACATAACTACGATCGACTTAAGCAATGCGTACCACCAAATACGACTGACGGAAGCGTCGAAATAAATTACGGCGTTTACGATACCGGGCCGCGGATTAAGGCAATACACGCATTTACCCATGGGACTGAGCGAGAGCGGAGCGACATTCCAGAGACTGCAAGAACAGTTATTTGGCGACCTCGAATCATACGCGTATAATTATCTAGATGATATTGTACTCGCAACAGAAACGTTCAAAGAGCAACTGCGAATGCTACGGAAATTAATAAACCGTATTACTGGCGCCAGATTAACAATAAACCGCGATAAAAGCAAATTCGGTTGTAAAGAAGTAAAATTCCTATAGACCCCGACAAAACCGAAGAAGTTATAAATTACCCGAGTCCAAGAACTCTGCGACAGCTGCGCAGGTTCTTCGAAATGGCCTCATTTTTCTTTTTACGTGGCATTTGGAACTCGAAAGTTCATCGCCTCATCCACGCAAGCCTTCGACGCTGCCCTATCTTGTGTCAACCCCACCCAAGATGCACCTCTCCGATCGACACCCACCCGTCCTATTTCTACTAGATTCGCTTTTACGTTGTCCTCCCATCTACGTCTAGGTCTACCTAGAGGTCGCGTTACCATCGTCCTGCCCTTCATGACACGCGCTGCCGTACGGTCGTCTCCCATTCTCGCTACGTGCCCAGCCCATCCCAATCTGCGCAATTTTATTATTCTGTTAATATTTGGTGACGCGTACAGATTGTGTAAATCATCATTGTGTAGTCTCCTCCATTCCCCGGTTTTCTCATCTTTCTTCGGCCCGTATATTTTTCGCAAGACTTTATTTTCAAATACCCTAAAACGGTTGTCCGCCTGCTTAGTGAGAGCCCACGTTTCGCACCCGTACAGAACCACCGGCAGTATTATTGTCCTATATATTCTTATTTTAACGTTTTTAGACAACAGCCTCGACTTAAGTAAATTACTCACGGCGTAGAAGCAAGCATTACCCGAATGGAGGCTCTTGTTTATTTCGACATTAATCTCGTTTCTATCATTTATGGTCGTACCCAGATACCTGAATTCGCTAACCTTTTCAAAAGTAAAATCCCCAACTCTGAGATCTCCCTCCCCTCTGCAGATGTCTAGTTTATCCACAATCATGTACTTTGTTTTTGATTCACTAACTTCTAACCCTGTATACTCTGCCGCTTTTATGAGGATTTCCGCATTTCTTGCTACCGTTTCCCTATCATCCCCCAGTATATCCAAGTCATCTGCGTAGCCTAGTTTCTGCGTTGTTCCATTAAGCGTTGCACTCAGCTGGCTAACCTGCATTTTTCTAACGACATACTCTAATGTTAAGTTGAACAGCACCGTAGAGAGCCCATCCCCTTGTTTTAAACCATCGCGTATCGTGAAGGGCTCTGATATATTACCGCCTAATCGGACCTTTCCCGTGCTTCCGTTCAGACATATTTGAATCAATCTCACGATTTTTTTCGGTACATCGAGAAGTACTAGAATTTGATACATTTTGCTTCGCTTAATAGAGCCGTACGCTTTTTTAAAATCTATAAATAGTTGGTGTATGGTTTCGCAAAATTCCCACTTTTTCTCTAACAACTGTCTTATGGTAAACATTTGATCGCTCGTCGATCTGTTGCGCCGAAATCCACACTGATAATCTCCTACTATATCTTCCGCGAATGGAGTGAGTCTAGCTTGTATTACGTTTGACAGAACTTTGTAGCACGTTGCTGAAAGTGAGATACCCCTATAGTTATTGCAGTATGTCTTATCCCCCTTTTTAAAAATCGGTATAATGATAGATTCCTTCCAATTTTCGGGTATTGTTTCATTTTTCAGAGTTCAGCAGTGTGAATTTCGTCCCCTAATTCTTCGTTATTTTCGTGCACTTTTAATAATTTATCCAAATAATTTTTCCACAGCGACAGTAATTCATTGTCATTTGTTACGAGGTCCCCGTTTTCGTCCTTCATCAATTGCGCTCTATTCCTAAAACCCTTTCTGATGGCGTTAATCCCTCTGTACATTTCGCGTAGGTTATTTTCCTTACTGTTAGTTTCTATTCTCCTAATAAGATTCTTTTGATACTCCCGCTTCTTATTTCTGTAGATCGCGCTCGTCTGTTTCCTTACGTTAGAATACTCTTCTACGGTCCTATCGTTTCTATTTTGTAAGCTATCTAATATAGCTTTTTTGCGCCTTTCAAACCAGAGTTCGCACTCTTCGTCAAACGATGGTTTGCTCTTTGGCTTTTTCTTTTTACTCAGTACTTTGTTCGCGGCCTCTTTTACCGTTTTTTCGATGTCCCCCCATAAGCTATTCGGTTCGTCATTCCCCTCCGGCGATGTGTTTGCTTCTTCAAGTGCCTGAAATCTGTTATTAATTTCTATCTGGTACCTAATTCGTTCTGTTCTATCTCGTAGCTTCTCAATATCGAAGCTTTCTACCTTGTTTGCTCGCTTACTATTTTGATTCGCTACTAGTCTAGATCTTAATTTGGCTACTACTAGGAAGTGGTCCGAGTCGCTATCTGCCCGTCTGTAAGCTCTTACGTCGAGAACGTTAGTGTGACGTCTTTTTTCAATGAGGAAATGATCAATTTGGTTCTGCGTGGCCCCGTCCGGCGATGTCCACGTTGCCTTGTGTATGTCCTTGTGCTTAAAACACGTAGTTTTGATTATAAGATCTTTTGCCGCCGCGAAATTTATGACCCTAATACCGTTATCATTGCTGGCTTCGTGCAGGCTTTCCTTCCCTATAGTAGGCCTAAACATTTCCTCCGTACCTATTTTAGCATTGAAATCGCCTAATACTATTCTTGTGTCGTAAGACGCGAACTGGTCGATTACCTGCTCTAAAGTTTCGTAATAGAGATCCTTAGCTTCTTCTTCTTTGTCCTCCGTAGGACAGTGCACATTAATAAATATATATATATATATATATACCATTCTCCTTCGATAATGATGTATGAGAGCCTCTCATTGACGGATTTGAAACTTTTAACCGAATGTATGATGCTTTTGCTTACGAGAAATCCGGTGCCTAGAGATCCCCCACTCCCGGCCCCATACAGGTACGTGAAGTTACCCGATGCTAGTACTTCGCCATCTGGCCACCGCGATTCCTGTATTGCTACCAAATCTAGATTGTACCTATCAGCTTCCTTTACGAGTTTTTTAAACGCGCCTGCTCTGTATAGACTGCAAACATTCCAAGTTCCGACCCTTAAGTCCCTTTTGGTTCGGATTTGATTTTTTTGAGCCATGATAGTATGTTAAACCCGCGCACTTTGGATCCTGTTCCGATCGCAGGTGAGTCCACCGTTCTAGAGGTGATAACCCCCATACCTCTCTAGAACTAAGTATGAGAGCTTTCCGACTTTGACGAGGACGGTGTCAATTCGTCGTCAGACACACTACGGTTTCATTCTCGCATCCTAACGCCCCCTGCAAGGCAGCGCGCCTTCGCTGGCATCGTTACCGCATAAGACCAGGTGACGAATCATTCTACACATCCCCTTTCGGGGCAGTTGTCATCGCTCCCGCATCCTCCTCGGCAGCAGGATTTTTGCCCATTTTTGTAATGTGTGATGAAAGAGATAGATTGAGAGATAAGAGATAAAGTGAAGTGTTTTTTTGTTGTGGTGCTTGCGTAGTGTTTCTAGATGAATGCGTTCGACAGTGTGGGCTCATCACACCCACGCCTGTTCCTATCGGCTGTCCGCGGCTGCTTATTCAATTTATTCGCAGCTAACCTCTTTCTCAGGAGCTGTTCCTCTATCCGCAACCTAAGGACGCGCTGTGTAGTGGTGATAGGCACCCACCCGTCCGATCTGGACGACAACGCCCAAGACCCGCTTAGGGTAGCGGCATTGTAACAGCGGAATGGCCTCATAGTACAGAAAATGTATTAATGATTTCGCATAAATAGCAGATCCATTTACAAAACTGACACTAGAAGACGTCAAAATCGCGTGGAAAGAGGAACACGAAAACGCGTTTCAAATAATAACGAAAGCTCTTAGTGAGGCACCTTTTTTACACAGACCGGATTCTGATGCAGAATTTATTTTGCATTGCGACGCATCGAACACGGGTTTAGGAAGCGTTATTACACAAATAATTAACGACGAAGAAAAAGTAATCGCATACGCAAGAGAGCATTACGCAAAAATGAATTAAATTACAGCATGACCGAACGTGAGTGCTTAGCGATAAAATTCGCCATAGAAAAATTCCGACCGTATATAGAAGGAAGTAGTTTTACCGTGATAACCAATCATAGCGCACTGCAGTGGCTTTTCAAGAAAAAAGACCCTGTAGGAAGATTAGGCCGATGGGCGCAAGAGCTCATGAGTTACGATTTCAAAATCGTACACCGAAAAGGGAAATATAACGTAGTGCCAGATGCACTATCGCGAATGTTCGAAGACGAGGAATGACCGACGGTAGAAATAATCAATGAGACAACGACCGACAAATGGTATAAAAAACGATTTTATAAAATTCTAAAATTCCCGCGCAGATATAGAGACTGGAAAATAGTCGATAGAAAAATTTATAGGTACAAACCGAACAAAGATATCAATGACATATTGACAGATCTAGACGCGTGGAAACTCGTTGTCCCTAAAGAAAAACGCGAGCAAATTCTCAAGGAGTCACAGGATTCCGAACCGTCAGCAGGCCACTCCGGCAAAGATAAAACATATTCGCGATTAGCACAATTTTATTACTGGCCCGGCGCATTCAAAGATACAGTCCGTTTTGTTAAAAATTGCACGGTCTGTCAACAAACAAAAACCATACAGCAGCCACAGGTAGGACTGATGGGTTCACGCAACGTTGATCGACCGTGGAAAATTATCGCAGCAGACTTAATAGGAGATTTCCCTAAAAGCAAAGCAGGTTTCGAATACCTAATAATATTCGAATACTTATTTTCTAGATTTATAATCTGCGTGCCAATCCGAAAGAAAACCGCAGCAAGCGTTAAAAACGCGCTAGAAAATATCGTTTGCGCACAGTTCAGAACGCCAAAAATATTCGTATCAGATAACGGCCGCGAGTTCATTAACGAAACAATGAAAAACTTTTTAGAAGAGAATTCTATATTTCACAAGAAAACACCGGCGTATCATCCGCAAAGCAATCCGGTACAAACATGCAATTCAGCATATATAACAAATAATATATAATATAACAATCGCGACTAAAAATAATTATCCGAAAAACCCACTGTAAATATCGAAAATATGAAAGAAAAATTAAGCGAATGGTCTGAGAGAATGAACAATTTAAAACACGTACAAGATAACGCGCAAGTCAAAATCGAAAAAGAGAAAAGCAAGCAAGAAAACGACTACACAAAAATAAGCGCAAACATATTTTCGAAATCGGTCAGCTAGTCTGGGAAAAGAATAAAATCTTGTCGTCCGCGCAAAAATACATTAGCGCGATATTAGCGAAGCCGTACGTCGGCCCATATGTAATTAGTAAAAAAATAGGCGAAAACGTTTACGTACTTCAAGACACTGGCGGAAAAACACTAAGTGCGAACGAAGAAAAGCCCGAAAAAAAACCGAAAGAAAAGCCCGAAGAAAATTCAAAAAAGACCGAAGAGAACGCCTAGAAAACCGGCAACGCCGCGTCTGCCGAAAAACCCAAATGCAGACCTTGCAGACCGCGTTAACATCACGCCGAGCAGTAAGAGCCATGCAACTCTCCGCCTGCCCCCACTACCCGACACAGTCCGGCAACACGTGCGAACGCCAGCCACGCTAGGTGACAGTCCTGCAGCGCACAAAGAAAGAAAGCGAGAGGGCAGAGAAATTTCCCCTCCTCGCTCCACTTAGCTGGCTCATAACAACCACACGTGTCAACACTAGTCAAGCGCCCGCACAGTTCGACAGTCGAAACAAGAGAGTAGACACGCAAGAAAAATGAGCAACTCCAGCTCGAGCGAGTCATCAAGCGACGGCGAAATCGACCCCAGAGTCTTGAAGCTGCTACACAAGCTGATCAACAATTCCTGCAAGAAAAAGTCCGACAGAAAAAGCCGCAAGGACAGCAGTGCAAGTAGCGTAAGCGTGAGTGACAAAGTGTCAACAAAGCCCTCATCGAGTGCGAACAAAAAAATGCGCGATGAAAAATTCTACCGCGGCAGAGTGTACCGCGAACTACGCTCCAACCAACAACAGTTCCTCGCAGAACAAGAGCGCAAACGAAGCCTTGAAAATAAAAACTGGCTAAGCGAAGCCGAAAGGAGAAAAAGCCGAGAAGAAGCCAAAAGACTGGCTGCAATACTCGCCGCCCTCGAAGACTGACATCGAACGACAAGTTCAAGAAGAAAGAAAGATAGAAAGAAAACGTGAAGAAAAAGGAGGTAAGACAGCTGATTGAGAAAGAATTGCAAGCTGAACGCGAGTTCGAGAAAAATAGTGCGCAAGGAAATCAAGCCACCCCGAAAGCCAAGAACCCACCTCCACCGGAAAAGCACGCAAGCCAGTCAGGCTACGCCAATCCAAGACGAAGATTTTAAGTGGGAACTCATCCTTTGACTACCCAGAGTATCAAATCAGCTGGGACGGATAGCGTAGCCAGCAGCAGCGGAGTAAAACCCACAGGAGCACGCCGACAGACAACAGCCCGTCGGTAAAACCATTCTCCCAACCATGGCGCATTACTTTAGTAACAAGAAAGAACGGGTGAAAAACACGTACGCCGATAAAATGTTTAAGAACGGTGATTGGATACCGCGATCACACGTGCAGTTCCTCCGCCGCAACAATCTAAGAGGCCACGACATGTCACGCATTTCAGAAGAAGAGAAGCTGAAAGCCTGAGTCGACTTTAAGGATAAGCACCCACATAAATCAGAAGAAGAAGATGACCAGTAACAAAAGAAAGAAGACAAGTTGAAGTGTAGTGTTCATACCTCCCGATACAAGGAAACGTGCCAAAGCGTGCACAGTATGAGTATGGATGGATGGGTATGGATGAATGTGCGAAAATATTGTTAAATGCGAAACACAAATGTACAGTGCAAAATACTGCACGCGGTTAACAAAAAACGAAATCGCACAAATGGACAAACACGCCAGCGAGCGCTTAAACAAAATGCGAACAAAAATTGTAAGGTTACAACAATTAACAACCGAACGACGGCCGGAGGAAAGTTCCATTGGTTTATTCAGGTGTATAAAAGCGATATCGGGCGAAACTAGCCCAAAGGATTGTACATAAATATATCGAGTGATAATCTTAATTTTGCATGCGAATCCTGCTTCCAACTTCCATTTCTGTCAGCCAAGCAGAAAGGATCCCGCCACTCTCCGCGGTCTGCTAAAGCGGAGACGCTGGGTTAGCCGAGGCCGATCCTTGTCGTCAAATTGACGACTTTTACGACACGTTAGTCTCCTGTGCGCCAGCTCGAAGCTTGGCAGGGCTTACCCAATGGAATTACGAGCGAGCAGGAGGCGGACATGTCACAATAATAAATATTTAATAATAACATTCCGTAAATAACTTTCGCTAACACCACCTCAACAAAATATATTACTGATACTGAGTTTTTTATATCTAAATTAAATATAAAGTTTTTGTACTTTTTGGTTTGATGGATGAATTTGGGTATGAAACGTACATTATCATTTTCATCTTCACAAACCCAATTTTTCATGTTGAAAAATAATGAATATTCAATTTTTATGAGAAAAAAAAATTATATCTGGATCATCAAAAAGTTCAGGCTAAAAACATTCAAATTATTATTGAAACTAGACGAGAATTTTGGTTGCTAAGAAGTCCTACTTGTTATCACGTAATTACGACTCCGGTGGAAATGACAAATGACTAAAGCTGTTCCAAAAGTGTGCAAAACAAGACTGCAAACTCATAGTAGTTATTCATGGCGTTAGCGAGTCCTACACCAAGGAAGACATTCTCGAAGAATTCCGCCGGAAACACCAAGCAGTCAAGATAGTGTTTAACATGCGAAAAGGCGACAAAATCTGGGCCCTGGTTGTAGTCCACTTGGACCCTTCCTAAGTTCAAGCGAAATCAATTTTCGAATTACAAACGGTGGGCGGCCTAGTACTACTACCACGCAAATTGGGTCTGCGCCTTCTGTGCGAAAGATCACGCTACTTCTGCTTGCCTGCAGCGGCCAACACAGAGCCACTTACCGCGGTTGCCCCAAGGCTCCAAAAGCCCCGAAAGTCCAGAAGGAATCTTCCCAAATATTGAAATACAACACCCCACAGTCCCGCTTAATTTGACAGAACAACACTCGCACTCCAATTTCATACGCCAACGCGGTGACAGGAAGCCCGTCCAAAAACACAACCATAACAAATACCATACAATCTCAGATCTAAGCGGCGATCACACAGTTCACTGCAAATCTAACCTCCGCCATCCTTCAACTATGATAATGAAGAAACAACTAGTTAGTTTTATCTTATTAAATTGAAATGCAAATGGCATTCTAAACAAATCCACCGAACTAGAATAATTTTTTGATGACAAGCAGATCAATATCGCTGTCATCACTGAAGCACATTTAACCTCTAACAAATAACTCTTCTTTCCTGATTTTACAATATACAGACGCGACAGACCCGTTGCGGCGGGTGGCGGCGTAGCTGTTCTAATCCGCAAAAACATCCGCCATAGAGCCATCAATACAGTCATCCCGGATTGTGAAGCAGTAGGAGTCGAAATCTACACGAAGACCTCACCTATCAGAGTAATAGCCTTCTACGCACTTCCTTACCCAAAAGAAAAATGTTTATCGCTCATTCCTCTTTTCAACACGAACACTCCAACTATATTAGCGTTAGGAGATCTCAAGCACACCTCCTGGGGCTGCATTCACACCCTGTAGGACAATTTCTCCTCAATAAAAAACTGAAACTTTGGCATAAGTATGGAGCCTTCCCTAGTGCCCACTCACTTTCCAGAATGCGCTACAGATAACCTAGATATCTTAGACATCTTCTTAACCGAAAACATTATTCTGCCATCTGATTACTGGTCTACAGAAGATCTCTCCTTACAACCCGGTTTTTGTCAAGATACCTTGCTCCCCCCCTAGCAAGAAAAATCACGTGATTTATCACACGATCAATCACATGATAGATAACTTAAATTCTCACGTGATTCATCACGTGATTTATCACTTGACTATCTGGCGTGATTTCTCACGTGATGAATCACGTTAAAAATTACGTCAGAAATCACTCATAAAATTGAAGTATTATGAAAAATATATATTTGTTCATGCTTATCCAAACAAATCTACCGCGAAAAAGTGAAAAAAAACTTTGCCGTAACCGAGACTTGAACCCTGGTCCTCAACTTCACAATCCATTATCTTATCCACTGAGCCATTTTTACTTGTCCTAATAATGATGACTTGCAGATCATATATGAATCTTAGTAATATATCATTTACGTGTATAGACTATCGGCTGTTATTTGATAAAATAAGGAACACAATTTTATTAAATAATAAAAAAAATTAATTTACTAAAGTAGCATTTTATTCCCTCAATTTTTTCCCGCAAATTTACTTTATTCCCGCATTGTGCGGGAATAAAGTAAATTTGCGGGAAATAAACTCTTTATTCCCGAAAAAGGCGAGAAATAAACTCTTTATTTTCGCAAAATGCGGGAAATAAATTTTCTATTCCCGAAAAATTTTGTAAATTTTTAAAAGTTTAAATAATTTTGAAAATTTAGAACAAATGTTGAAAGATAGAAAAATTATAAAAAAGAAATTAAAAAATTTTGAATATTTTGAATATATTGAATATTAAAAAAAAATTGTATTAATTTATTCAATTTTGCTGCTGTGGGTCCCACTTTTCAAGAAATAAAGTGGCTACACAGTTCAGTCGTGAATAAAGCCCTATATGCAACACGGGAATAACGTCGATTATTCCCTCGAATGATTTACTGCCCTCGCTTTGCTTGGACAGTAAACTCTCACTCATGGGACAAATCAACGACTTTACTCCCTTGTTTCATAATATACTATTATCAAGTAAACATACGTTTATTTTGTGTTTTTATCCTTATAAATTGTAGTAATTCTTCTATACTAAATGATATATATTATTTAGTAGTACAAATTTAGATTATAAATATCAATCTTAACTCCACAAATATTTTAGATCTTTTCAATTTTTATTTTGAAGTATACGTTTAAAATTTACAAAGTTATAAATCTAACATATTTTTAGGTAAAAGTAGCATAGAATTTCAAGGCTTACTACAGCACAAATAGCTCAGGCAGTAAGATAATGGATTATGAAGTTGAGGACCGGGGTTCAATCCCCGGTTAGGACAAAGTTATGTTTTTAATTTATTTAAATTAACAACAAATGTATTTTTCATAATTGTTTTGCAAAAATAAAATAATTAAATTTATTTTAATTAAAACAAATACTTTAATTTTTTTATGAGTGATTTATGACGTGATTTTGAAGGTGAATTATCACACCAAATAGTCACGTGATAAATCACGTGATAAATCACGTGATTTATCATGTGAGAATTCAAGTGATCTATCACGTGATGAATCGTATGATGAATCACGTGATTCTTCTCGCTACATCTTCCCTATCACCACGAGCAGCATAGGCTGGCTCCATCTCAAGTACATTCTTGAAACTTCAGCCTTTAAATGCTGCCCTATCAAATCAAAGGCGGATCTAGATAAGGCAGTAGAAGAATTAACAAAAGAAATTAATACAGCCACCCAACAAGCCACAATCACAACCTCAGCCCCTCAACATAAAACGAAATCACCCCCCGAGTTAAAATAACTTATCGCTGAGAAAAACAAAATACGCAAACTTTGGCAAACAACAAGAAACTCAAATCTAAAAGCGGAATTAAATGCGATGACCAAAGAGATCAGCTCTTTCATCTCCGAACACAGAAATAAAGGAATGAACGATTTCATCGCCGAAGCTGAAACCAGTCCCAAGAGCGCCTGGTCTGTCGTTACGAGACTCTGTAACAAGAGACCATCTCTTCCTCCTCCCCCTTAAACAAAGAAATAGTTCTTTCTTACTAGACGCTGATAAGGCAAATATTTTTGCAACATCGCTTCAATTACAATGCTCCCCTACTTCAAGTCCGGAAGACTTAGTAGAGACCTACGCCAACATAATCGAAGAAGTGAATAACTACTCACTAGATGAACCAGAATTCTTTCACACAACACCCCAAGAAATTAGCACCATTATTTGCATCACGAAAAACGTTCTAAAAATCCTACCTAGAAATCACCTTGTCTCAATATGCAACATCACAAATGCATCCTCGAGTTTACGCTATCTTCCAACAAGCTGGGAAGAATCAACCGCAATTTGCCTCCCAAAACAAGGTAAACCTATCACCTCACCGTCCAGCTACAGACCAATTAGCCTTTTACTTTCTCACAGTAAAATCGTCAAAAGCGTACTGCTTACACGTCTGAACAAACACATAGACGAAAGTAATATCTTGCAAGATGTACAACACGGCTTCAGAACCAGACACTCCTCCGCGCACCAACTCATGAGGGTAGCCGAGCATATCGCACGACAGCCTAAATAGAAGGCATTACACCGCAATGACCCTATTCGACGTACAACAAGCTTTTGACAAGGTATGGCACGATGGTCTCTTACACAAACTAATCAAGATCAAATGTCCACACTACCTTATAGGCACTATTATATCTTTTCTGACTGATAGTTCTTTGAGAGTTAAATTAGAACACTCAGAGTCAAAACTGACCCCCACACTCTTTAACATATACGGTTACGATATCCCACAAAACGAAAACATTATTACAGCAATTTATACTGATGACATGAAACAAACACCTTATCACACTCATTGACTGGTACTCGCAATAGAGATTATCTATAAACAAATCAAAATCAGTAGCTATCTTCTTTTCTCGTAGAAATAAAACCGCACACACAGGCATCAAAATAAAAGGTCACATCCTTAAATGGAGCAAATCAGCGAAACATCTAGGAGTCACCCTAGACCGTAGACTCTCATGGGCTAAGCACATAAAGCTCGCCCGAAGCAAGGCCTTCGGCGCATTCATACAACTAAAACCCTTTTTCAACAACAAGACAGTTTCTCACAAAACCGAACTCTATGCCTTTTCCGCTATCATCGGACAACCAGCCGAGCCTCGTCTCGTGGACGACCGACTTTCACCTGCTACACGCGAAATCGCGTGCTCTCTTCTGGGACTTATGCAGCCAACTCGCGGACTTAATAGTCCGTATCTCGAGCGTAGCCGAGCAAGCCGTACGATAGGTCGAGACATGGTCTCGCGGACGACGACACTGCCTACGTCTCGAGCAAAGATCACTCTCTCTCTCTCTCTCTCTCTCTCTCTCTCTCTCTCTCTCTCTCTCTATCTCTCGCTCTAGAAAGCAAGACAGTCTTCACGATTGCAGAGCCAAGTAAAAGCCGGCCAGAGCTCGCTTCCTGGCACGAGCTTGGCAAGGTTAAACTAGAGATCAGCGGCCGTATGACCAGGATCTGCTGAAATACTACCTGGTCGACTGGTTCGCGGCAAATGTATTAGAAAGTCCCTGGCAATGTCTGGCCGAGCCTCTGGCTACGGCGCTAGTTTTTCCTATGAATAGAGAGAAAAGAGTCCATGATACGCGGACGGTCGAAAGATCAACATTGCAAGCGCAACATTAGGCGACGCAATCGCAAACCCGCAGTCGCGATACCAGTCGACTTACCGGACGTGCCCGCTCTAGTGGTAATTGTGAATCTAGTTAAGGAAGTCGTCGTTCACGGACGGCGCAAACCAGTCGTCCTCTCAGACCCACGTTCCCCACTTGTCACCCTCTGGGACAACACCAAAGCCAAATCAGAGGAGCCCGAATCGTCCACGGAGGAGTTATTAGAACTCCACCCGTTGGAGGACGACCAACAACAACTTCAAGCTGTAGCCCGCGAATTGACAATCCAGAAACCCACGAAGCCACGACCTATTCACGCACCGCCCGAGGGGAACACTCTCTACGAGACGAAGGTTTTCTGCTGCCGAAAACTTTAAGACCCACGTCTGCTCGCTGCGGCCGAGAGGCGCGCCCACCACGTCCAAAGCTCCTTAAAGAGGAGTACCGTGAAGCAGCACAAGACCACAGAAACCCACCACAGTCGGTAAAGAAGTCGGCTTCTATCCATCAGGAAGCTGCAGAGACAACGTTACCCTTCACCTGTGCGTGCTCTTCTGCCCTGACCACTCTAACAAGCTATAGATCAATCGGCCCTTTTCAGAGCCACCAATCAATTTAACGTTGGAAGTCCACCTATGTTACCTATCCCATTCACACTCTGTTACTAAGGGCCATTATAGGATCAAAATTTGCACTACAGTTCATCATACTTTAGCAAAAATTAACATAGGTATTACATTGAATATAATAATTGTTATATATGTATCTATAATAATTTATTTGTAAAAATTTACATATATTATACTTGTATAAAATAATTTATCTGTGTCAATATTGTGTCATTCTGTACCAATATTGTGTCATTCTGTGTCAATATTGTGTCATTCTGTGTCAATATTATGTCATTCTGTACCAATATTGTGTCATTCTGTGACAATATTGTGCCATTCTGTGTCAAACTGTGCCTTACTGTATCTAACTGTACTAAACTGTGCCAAACTGTGCTAAAACCGTATCAAATACCCGAAATTAATATGGTTTGACGCAGTTTTGGCACAGTATAGCACGGTTTTTATAACGTGAGCAACATAATCAGCTGCGCCCGAAGCGCGAGTATCATGGACAAAAGAAAAACAAACGCATATATTATACGTATACAGCAACAATGTCAGACAAATATCGCAAGGATGAGAATATCCTTGGACGACGTTTTGTCATTTAAGAGATTGATATCGGTTGTTGCTTACGAAATTTTCGTTTACTTTGTGTCGTTGTGTCGTTCATACAAGTAGTGTAGCTTGTAGCTAGCAGAAGTAGTGTAAATAAAGAGATTATCGCAGGTACACGGTATTGCCTGGTACCGTGAACACCGAACCAAGTATATATGCTTAAAAAATATAGAGTTAATAGCACATTATATTATATGTAACCTATAAGTAGCACTTTTTTACACGGCGTAAGGTTAGTGACCGAGCATAGCAAGGGTCCTAATTAGGCCGTGCAGAAGTGACTTAGGTTACGAGTATCGTATAGAATTTCATAGCACAGCCTACTTAAGCCCGCTGTCACGCATATTCGTGTCATAAGTAGTCCTATTTTGCACCGTGAGGTTAGCACACGAGTGTAGCGAAAAAAATTAGGTCACAGATAGAGGTGACTTAAGTGCGAGCTCAGATCGCACTGTGCTACAAAATTCCTTATATCGTACTTATTATTGTGAAAGTAAATAAAGGTTTTACGGTACAACAAATCCATTATGTGCAATTGTTTTTTTCACAATGACAAGGGTACTTACCAGGGCTGTATTCTATTTTATTGACAAACAATTTGGGAAATTTTTTGATACATTATTTTTTGTCCTTACTTATGAATACGAAATTTTTGTTCTGTGATCCACATGAACCATGCATCATATTAATTTTGACTATATTTCATGATCCAGAACATTAATTTTCATCGAATACTTCAGCACTTATTATTATATTGATCTCATCGGCATTTTAGAATGTGTAGTTTTTATATAACTATATTGACATATAAATATGTGGCAAACCACGTTTTGGAAATTCTATGACTTATACATAACTTTTGACCTTACCAAATATATTATTTTTTGTATGTTTATTTTTTTAACACTTTTATTTTTCCATGAAAAACTTGTAGAACGAAATACGGTCGATCAAGAGCGGTTTCATGAGATAATAATTTTTCTCAGGTTTCCTTCCAATAATTAATTTTCATCCAAAATTATTAGCTATTGTTAAAAACCCGCTGCCAATTCTTTGGCACGTAGCTTTCTCCAACTAAATTTATAGTCCTAATTGATAAAATATTGTTCAAATAAACTGGATAATAATGCTTTTTCTAAAATATTTTAATTTACAATTATTTTATTAAAGGAGCAATTTTATTAGCAAAAGACTATGAAAATCAGAAAGATTCTTTCAAAATCTTCAAAGTAAGATAAAGGTGACACTTGGAAGGGTGGACCGCAATCACGCTGACTACCTGTTAGACTGGCGCTGTTTCCGTCCACCCGTCACAGTATTAAATCATGTAATTTTCATGAAAAAATGTATACCTTAATATTTTAAATACTATAGGGTCCTCATAACCTTATAAAATCACGAATTATCTTAAAACATTCTGAACTTTAGTAAGCGAGTTATAAGGTTTAACAGAAATAGTATATTTCAGTTACACAAGGTATACAGGTTGAGACAAAGGATTTAAATCTTAATATCTTTTGAACCAATCGGTTTCATAACCTGCAAAAAAAAAAACTAAGCCAAGGTAAGCAAAAGATCTATCTTTTCCTAAAATTTCAACTAAATCAAAGTCTTTTTACTCCCGTAAATGTAAGACATAGAAAAAACATTTTTCTTATTTCCGATTTTTAGCTTAAACATTAGTTGCCAAAATGGCTTCAAATTTTTACAGCAAATAGATATTATCGTTTTTTAATGTAATACATTTTTTCAAAACGTTTGACAATTTAGTTTTCAACATATTATAATTATTTTAAAAATCACCTTTTTTATTATAACTATTAAACAGAATCTTGAAAATCTTGCGGAAAAAAGTAGGCAATTTAATGCTTTTTTTAATGCACTATTGTTAAATATATTGTACAAATTATATCATTAAAAAAAGCAAATATATTTATTCAAAAATAAAAAAAATGTCATAAAATGCCCATAAAATAGTCAGAATCATAAAAGAAAATTGTCCTAAATTCAGAATTAAATCACACACAGACACACAGCCATCCGCACGAACATTTTCCAAAAACGTATATTCCAAACTCCAAACACCTTTAAATACGTTTCTATGCAGTTGTAATTAGGCAACGGATTACGGATTGTACTCACGTCTGAGTACAGATGTCGATGTTGCCTACCTCACGTCTCTTATACCCTTTGGTACGGTCACCACGCTTTTGTGGTGTACAAAATGGAAAACACGTTTATCTAATAAAGTACATAAATGTACTTCGTGTAATTGTTGCTGCGACTGAATATTTCTAAGTATAGGAATACAGGAGAAAGATAATTCACAAAAAACACTCTGTGGTTATTTACGATAAGTAATTAGTTTTATTATTTAATTAACACTATAGCGTTGTTAAAAAGCGGAGCACAAGTTGCTTGGCGTACAAAGAGCGAGTTTTAGCGTTTGTAACTGAATGGTGTATGAGCTCTGTTCGCTAGAGCGGTTACGTTGATACTACCAATTCTAATCGCCCGCGTGCTTATAATATACTAGATCTACGCGGTCCTTGCGGTTAATTACTGACCGAACGGTTCGACCATTAAGACTGCTGTATAATCTCTGTGCAGTCGGCCATTTGATGCTGACGTGTCGACATTGCTGTCAACGTCGGCCCTTTGGGTAGATAACGTTGGCCCTGATTTGTTGTTCCTTTGGTCGATGTGCCGTTTGGTCTCGCCCAAAGTGATATTGAGAATATCCTTACACAGTTGAAGAGAAACTAAAAATTTTACTATTACAAAGCTTTCTCTAGGAGGAAGCAAAAATATCTGGTTCACTACCAACTTGTAATTGTGTCATTGAATCCAAATATTGCTATTGTTTAGCTCTAGGACTCCCAATATGAGTTGATTGTAATATTGACAAAGATAAGAAATTCAAAATTCATCAATTGAGATGTTGAAAAAAAAATTTATAAAACAATGTTGAATTAAACTCACTAAAAAAATTATAAATTATAAAATTATAAACTTTTAATAAAGTAAAAGGCTAGGCGAGTTCGATGGATTCCGCAAAATTATAATGGATGACCATCACGTAGCATTTTATACATATTTATTACAACAATTCTTATATTTGTCAAAGTTAATTATGACTTAACAAATGCTGTAGCAAATATAATAATTGTAACCATAAATTAAAAAAAGTAATAAGATCAACGAATATAGTCAAGTTTTAAATATATAAATAATATAATCAACTAAAAACACAATATAAAACTTATGCAAAAATATTAAATAAAGTAATTACCGACGCTAAAATAAAATATGAATCAAATCTTATTCAAAATAATTCAAATAACCCAAAAAAACTTTGGGAAATAATAAATACGAAAATTGGGAAAGTTAAAAAGTGCAATGATGCCATAAATTATATATAAATAAATAACCAAAAAATTACTGATAAATTCCAGATAGCGCAAAACATGAATACTTTCTTTTGTGACATAGGTAGAAATCTAAGTGCAAATATCGTTAAACCAGTAAATACTGAACTTAAACTGTCTACCATGAATCCTATTTCTATTTTTCTAAAGCCAACAAGTACAGCAGAAATAATAAGTATAATCAATGCACTGAAATTGAAAAATAGAGGAGTTTATAAGATAAATGCAAAGACCTTGAAACTGCTATGTAAACACATTGCATGTCCGCTAAGCCATATTTTCAATAAGTGTATTGAGAATTCGATATGGCCAGATTCTTTAAAAAGGGCCAGTCTATAAATCAGGAGAGAAACACAAAATCACTAATTATCGACCAATCACTAATTATCATATGTTGCAAAGATTTTTGAGCGAATAATATATAATAGAATTCATGATTTTGTAGAACAGAGCGATATAATCTCGAAGTAACAATTTGGTTTCATGAGAAAGATTGGTACGAAAGATGCTCTAAAGTACATAACTAATGCACTATACAATAATGTTGATAAGAGTAAGCCTACGATTATAACTTTTCTTGACCTGGCGAAAGCTTTCGACACTGTTGACCATAGCATACTACTGGCAAAACTTTATTGCATTGGAATTAAGGGCCAAGCGTTGGATCTCCTCTCCAGCTATTTGAGTGACAGATACCAAGTAGTCAAAATAGACGGTATTCAAAGCGAAAGCTCTGTGCTTAATACAGGCGTTCCACAAGGGACGATCTTAGGATC
>QLYP01000126.1:372343-407514 GCA_016647725.1 Nasonia giraulti | reverse complement strand
TTTTAAACAAGCATTCAAAGCACCCAGCTATTGCACGAAAGTGCAGGCTAAAGGTGTAATTTATATTAAATAAGCGCTGTAGCATCGTTGGATGTTACACATCCATAATGATCTCAACGTAATTAGAAAACTTTTGAATGTCCGGACAAAATTTGCATTCATTCAAATAACAACTTGGTTTGGGATCCTCACATAGAACGAAATTCAAACAATCTTTATAATTCTTCAGAATATTGTTTGAGATTTTTTCTATATGTACTGCGTCAATCATCGCCTTGAAATTTTGGTGTATTGTACATACACATACATTGTGTGTACCAGAGGATCCTGCAAAGACACAACATTTTGGTCTCAGTTCCGCAAACTTAATATCAGTAAGTAATAATCTTTTCTGCACTTTTATTTTTTCACCATATAAATAAATACTGACGGTATCTTTTTTATTTGGCATAATTCTGCTGTTAAGATCATTTTCGTAAAAATCTTCAACTTTCTGAGTAGTTTCTGCAGGTAATGTTTTTCTACGTTTTGCAACAGGAGAAGCCAAAACTACATCTGATTCTCTTAACTGTCTTGCTTTACGACACATTAAATTGGTTCATAATTTTACGTATTGCCCAGTGTTCGGACAAAATAGTAAGAATATTGACACGTAATGGATCGTTCTCCGGCAGGGATTGGAATTTATTTTTAAGTCCAGTTAAAATATCTGTAAGATCATCTTGCATAGGTGCATCCGTGTTTGAAACCGAAGGTGAGTCAGACTCTGATTCAAAATCAACACTCATACTGACGGTTGGAGATGACAAATCATGTAGTTTGTAAAAAGATTTTCTACATGTATCACAAATCAGTGAAGATGTTGGATAATGAGGATAGACATCTTGAAATTTTTTGAACATCTTCCTAAGAGATTTGCTGTGTCCTGTATTAATATCAAACGAATTAACGCATCTATTGATATTTTTTCGCAGGAGAAGACATTGTTGTAGGATATGAGAAAGCACAACCAAAACAAAAAAAATGTTAGAAATAACAAAATTACGGCTAGTACAGTTGAACAAGGAGTTGCCGATAAAGTAAGACTTACTCAACAACTGCCTTAAAAAGGATGTTGAAGAAGAAGTCGCCAATGTACCTATTAATGTACCTATTAACTATCCTAAAAAGGACTGTTGGAAAAAAAGTCGCCGATGAAGAAAGCATTCCTTGAAGAAAATATTCCTTTCTATGGGATGCTAAACGTGGGAAGGGGTTGGGGGTGTAGGTAAAAAAGAGGGATGAAATAAATCACTTGAAAGCAATAAATTCCTTTGCCACAAAACAGTTTTATTTGCTGAAGTCTTTGCACAAGTTGTCATTGGACACGAGCCGTGTACTTGCAGCATTAGGCTGTTGGAAGAGAGGCGAAGTACAGCGCTGGACCCGGCCTCCTTATGTGCCCTCCGCGACGCTACTTCACTTGTGGGTAATGCGCAGCCGTCTAGCGGTGCGCCGCGGTACTAGCGCCGCGGTGATAAGCGCTGCAGTATGCGTGGCGTGTTCGATGGGTTGCGCGTTGAAATTTCGGGTTAAAATAAGATTCAGCGGCTCCTTAAACTCCCATACCGATACTTTAAACTGATTTAAAATCGTTCATTGCGGTAAAATAGTTTTGGTGGTTGCATAATGTCTGTCATTTTGGATCGACTATTTTTGATTTTAAAATTTCGAGGTTAAAATAAGGTGCAGTGGCCCCAAAAACCCTCATATCGATACTTTAAAGTGATCTAAAATCATTTGATTCGGTAAAATTGTTATAAATATACATATATATATATATATATATATATATATATATATATATATATATATATATATATATATAATGGGACGTTTCACGTCAACCGGACCATCAGTGCACCCAAAATTTGGGTTAACCTAAAAGACGTTTGAGGTCTCAAAATGATCGTCTGGTCAAGGGCTTTTGAAAAAGTTCTGGCCTTTTCAAAAATCCAATGTGGCGCATAAAATATGGAGCCTGAAACCCACGTTTTCATAGCATATTCAACAAAAACAATAGTAAAAATGTTCTAATTTGTGAAATATCCCACCAAAAAGCATGTACAACTCATGATAGGACATAGTATTGACAATGATGACGGAATTCCAAAATCAAAAATGGCGGAATCAAAATGGTGGACATTATACCTCCACCAAATCCATTTTACCGCAACAAATGATTTTTGATCAGTTTGAACTATCGATATGGGGGTTTTCAGAGTCACTGAATCTTATTTTAACCTCGACATTTCAAAATTCGAAATGGTGGATCCAAAATGGCGGACATTATATCACCACCAAACCAATTTTACCGCAACAAATGATTTTAGATTACTTTAAAGTATCGATATGAGGGTTTTTGGGGCCACTGCATCTTATTTTAACCTCGAAATTTTAAAATCAAAAATGGCCGATCCAAAATGACAGACATTATACAACCACCAAAACTATTTTACCGCAATGAACGATTTTAAATCAGTTTAAAGTATCGGTATGGGAGTTTAAGGAGCCGCTGAATCTTATTTTAACCCGAAACTTCAAAATTCAATATGGCCAATATAAACTGGCGGATATTTGTCATAACCCACCCGCAGGCTCTCTCGCGAAAAGCCCCTGCTAACGTGCAACCCACCCAACACGCCACGCATGTTGCAGCGCTTATCACCGCGGCGCTAGTACCGCGGCGCATTACCCACAAGTGAAGTAGTAGTAGATATATATATAGTTACAACAGTCGGTTCTAGGACGTGTCTAGATACCTGTGGTATACCGATGGATCTAGAAGATGGATGCTACACGATTCCAACAGCAAGAATGCTCTTCACGCACTAAACAACTTTACTACAAAATCTAGACTGGTATGGGACTGTTTTTAGACCCTAAACAGACTAGCACTCAAGACCAGGGTCACACTTTTATGGGTCCCGGGGCACTACGGTGTCAAGGGGAACAAGATAGCAGATGACCTGATAAAGTTAGGCGCAAAGAGCTGCCTAATAGGGCCAAAATCGGCTGTCGGAGTCAGATCAAAAGGGAGATCAGGCAATGGTCAGTAAATGAGACAAACCAAATCTGGCCAAGTGCGGCAAAACCAAAGCCTTGGTGACGACTGACAATGCGAGAAACTGCACCAGATTAATCCTTGGACTGAAAAGGGCAAAAACCAAGCTGCTTGTAGACATCCTTACAGGACACGGCAACCTGAATGATCATAGACATGTAATAGGACTAAGTAGGGACCCATTCTGTAGATTATTTTGCATGGAGGAGACCCCCGAGCACCTTCAGTTCAACTGCCCCGCAATAGCGGATATAATGAGGTGGCACCACCTAGGTACCCCTCTCCTAGAAGCAGAAGAGGTTCAGGTTAAACACGCCCCCGGAACTTTCTAATTCTGGGAGGCGATTGGCGCTTGAAATAGCGACTGAACTAACTTCACGGACGCCAAGAGATTACCCATGCGTCTAGCGATTTGAATAAGCCTTACTCCAATACTTATAATAATAATAATAGTAATAATAATAATAACACCGGCACACAAAATAAAAAAAGATGCCTGTACAAAAAATCAGACCCATGTATCCTTATGTTTTTTGAGTCGCTGAATTCGAATCCGGTGTCAGTTTGGACCCATCACGTCAGGGTCAAGGTCAGTTGGAGGTCAAATTAAGAAGAAACTCACCGCGTGGAGGTGCCTGGTTACAGGCACAAGCAATCGGTATCCATCTCGTGTTAGCAAAAGGAACAACAGCCTCTTTTTATCGAGATAGAGAAAAAGAATTTAGGAAATTTTTCACAAACGATGAAGAGAATTCGTTGGTATATTGTACAGATGTTAGAGGTTTAGTCGATGCATTAAAACCGAATACGTATAAAGACGAGGAATGGAGACTTTTTATTGATTCGTCAAAACGAAGTCTGAAAGCTGTTCTGCTTCATAACGGAAACAGGTTTGCATCTATTCCCATAGCTCACTCGACTAAGCTGAAAGAAACTTATGAAAATTTAGAAATTGTATTAGAAAAAATAAAGTACTTGGAACATCAATGGAATCAATTTGTGGTGATCTTAAAATTGCAACCATGATATTAGGACAACAATCAGGTTTTACTAAAAATCCCTGCTTCTTGTGTTTATGGGATAGTAGAGACAGGGTAAATCACTACGTTAAGAAAGGATGGCCAACTAGAACACATTTTGAACCAGGATCGAGGAACATTATACGTACGCCATTGATTGACCCATCAAACTATCTACTACCACCACTTCATATCAAACTTGGCCTCATGAAGCAGTTCGTCAAAGCTCTGGATAAAGATGGCGACTGTTTCCAGTATTTAGGAGAAAAGTTTCCCGCAATAAGTGATGCTAAATTAAAAGAAGGTATTTTTGATGGTCCTCAAATTCGTACTCTATTTGAAGACGAAACATTTATTACAAAAATGAACGACACAGAAAAAGCTGCATGGCAAAGTTTCAAAACTGTTCGTGAGAAGAGGGGAAGGAAATTCTTTTTAGGAAATAAAAAGAGTGAGAACTATCAGGAACTAGTTGCACAAATGATGGAGAATTTCAAAAATTTGGGTTGCTTGATGAGTTATAAAATGCATTTCTTACATTTCCATCTTGATTACTTTCCTTTTAATCTAGGAGACGTCAGTGAAGAACAGGGAGAACGATTTCATCAAGATATAAGTGTAATGGAGAATCGATACCAAGGAAGATGGAATGTCAACATGATGGCAGATTTTTGCTGGACGCTGAAGAGAGACATTAAAACAAATAACAATAAGAGAAAAAGAAACCCATTGCATAGGTCATTTGAAGAAAAAAGAGTTCGTTACAAGAGAAAAAAAGAGTAAAGAAAGACATCGACAGTTACTAAACTAGTGGAAAAAAAAATAAGAAAAAAATAAAAACGAAAGCAACTTTGCGCTGTACACAAGGAAGATATTAAGTGATCAAATCTCTTGAATAAGACTTTTTACAATTTTTGGTATCTTTTTCCATTTTTGGAAAGTTTTATATAACATTTTTATCGGTTTAAACTGTTTCTTCTCAGTTTGACCTTGAACTGACCTTGACCCTGACGTGATAGGGCCAAACTGATCCCGGATTCGGATTCAGCGACCTAAAAAACATACATATATGGCATTTTAATTTTTTTGAACCGATTCTTCTTAATTTGACCTCCAACTGATCTTGACCCTGACGTGATGGGGCCAAACTGACACCGGATTCGAATTCAGCGACTCGAAAAACATAAGGATACATGGGTCTGATTTTTTGTACAGACATCTTGTTTTATTTTGTGTGCCGGTGTAATTAAGGATAACCTAATATTATAGATTCAAGATGGATACTTAAGAAAAAAATAGACGAGGAAGGATCAATTAAGTACAAAGGTAGACTGGTTATTCGAAGGTTTAAAGATAAAATTAATTACGACCTAAGAGACGAGTTCCAGTTTCTAGAATTTAACTGATTAGAGCCTTCTTTTCAATCTGCAATCTTTGAAAATCCTACTCCACACAATTCTCTCTGAAAAAAGTGATGACAGGATATTGTGAAGCATATAAATAAAGCTAGTGCTGAACGTGATTAGTCGATAGATGTGTTTAGTTTTGTAATTAATTTTGAGATTAGGTTTGTAACAATTACTTACATGCCATAAAATAAATAGTAAATATCTAACCTCAAAAATATAAAAGCACATAACCTACATTGCATTGAGTATGTTAAGTGTTTTTTAAAATGTAAAACGCAAAGTGCATGACGATATTGAGCACCCGAAGCGCGCTGGATTTTGCTAGTATTATATATGTTTTTGAAAAATTTTCTAAATCATTTTAAATAATTATTTCATTAGGATTTTCGCATCTAACTAAAGCTTCATACAATTGACTATGAGAAAACGGCCGTCTTAGAAAAATTCCTACAGAATCAAAACTTTGTCCTTGTGATTTATTTATTGTTCTTGCGAAAGCTGATATAATTAGAAATTTGTTTCTATAAATAGTAAATTGGAATGAAGAATTCCATCCAGTATTTAAAGTTGATTCTGGGTATGATGACTTTATTTCTTATATTCTTATATTCTTTCTTGTAATTATTTCTGCTTCAATATTGTATTCCTATGATTTAACGATTCACAAACGAATGCCATTCCATAGACCATTTATTATTCTTAAATTTCGAATTAGTCGAAGTCCAATTCGTGAGGTAGAAAACTTTCATTAATTTCGTTTATGTATTGTGTATGTGTATAATATTTTCATAATTTTGATCCACACCCTTATGTGTCGCGTAATCTATTCTGCAATATGTCTTTATAGCACAGTATGGCTTAAATCCGTGTTCAAGTCACGCCTATCTGTGACCTAAGTAGTCTATTATTGCACCGTGTATATCGCACTTGCTACGCTCGTACGCTACAATAATGGACTGCTTAGATCATGGATAGGCGTGACCTGGCGGATTAAAGCATCTGTGCTATAAAACTCGCTGCGCTCGGGCGTTAATACACACCGTACAACTATCAGCTACTTAGATCACATATCGTAATATACTATTGAATCTTCGCAAAACAATTTCGATACTTTATCATTAATGATTTTAATATCTTCATTATGAAGAGCTAAAATAACAGAATTTATAGGAATATTTTGATTGATATTGCTGTAACTTTTGTCGCAAACATCATTAGTTTTCCAAAGTTGAGGTATTTTGAAAGGTTTAAATCTTCTCCTAAATCAAATAATAATAATAATGAGAATCCCCTATCATTGAAACAAATATTATTTTAATTCTAAAACTTTAAAAAGAGACCATAATTCGCAATATTTAATTATTTTCTCAACGATAAAACTTCATCAAGCATGTTTCATAACTTGAAGAATTTGTCTAAAATCACTTCGCAATACTATTAATTTTCCCCTGAAATATATTGTATTACAGCATATATTTTGTAAGGCTCTATATATTATTTCTACAGCTTTTTTAGGAATCACGGATGCTTCATTCCAAAAAGTTAAATCAGCCAGCTTTAGTTTTTGTTATCCGATTCTAATTTTAATGTCGGAATTTGATTGTCTACTCAAGCCTCAATCAGCTTCAGCCTCGAAAAGAGGCTAGTTCGGCGCGCCGCCGAGAGATGGCGCCTGGAGCGCGCTCTCGACTCGCTACGGCGGGCGGCCGGTGCGAGCGCTTGAGTCAGAAGCCTTTCAGCCAGCGGAGCGAGCGGACGCCAGCGAGTTCACTACAGCCACACATTTCGACGCTAAGCACACACACACTTGAAATTACACTTTAAATTTAAAAAATTACCACATTAAAGACTGTGAGATCAATTTAAATAAAAGACTAGTTTCTAAAATGCTACTCATACACCTACAAGAAAATGGTATTAATAAGAAGGAAGACACAAACAATTTAAATACAGTATACACACCTTATACACCAGCTGAAAACAAAACAAACATAAGCCATGCTCTGACGTCAATAGCAGAAGTAATTGTCAACGCGGCCGCTCGACTCTCTTCTCACTGCTCCGCAATATATAAACACGACGAAAATTTTGACTCGCGCGAATTAGAATCTAACAACTTAGAGAGAAACACTGTTCACCCACGTTCCCCCCGCCGCGCGGCGGGCAAGCACCTTCTCGACAAAATTTTGTACCGATCGTCTGCATACTTGTAAGTTTTATTACACACTGTACATACATTATTATACACCAACAAGTTTTTAATAAATACAAATTTTTCACATCAGTCTCCTGATGAGGGCGGCATTGTTCGTTGAAACGTTGGGAAGAAAAGAGAAAATGTTTTAAAGTGTTTTCTCTCCTTTCTCACTACACAACCTGCCTCGGGAAGACCGATAGAGACAAATCAATATTCTTATGGTAATATCATTTGTTGTGTTGTTAGTAAATTTGCGGTTGTGTTTGTTTTGTTTTTTACGATAACACATATTGTTTGTATCCGGTATATCAATGACTTTATCGGATTTAGATTCTAGAAAATTGATGTGTATGTAGATGTCCTTTATTTCTGTATTTAAGATTTTTTTGTAAATTTCGGAATTTGTCAATTTTTTTTTCCTGAGTCGCAGTGAAAGGAAAATTATTTAAGTTACTTGCGATGTTCATGATGTGTAAGGGCAGTATGTTGTAGGTTTTTCTAAAATTGTTGTAATTTTGTCTCCTTCCTTAAACACAACCTGCCTCGGGAAGACGATAAATCTATCTGTTTTTTGAATATCCACCGATGGATTGAGTCAAAGAAGGAGGAGAGATACAAATATTATATTTTCTAAATTTTCACGTATGATGTCAAGTAGCGCGAAAGCGCCGCGAAGATGAGTTTGAGAAGCAGACAAAGCCGCGGTGCCTGTGACACTGTTTACTTCTATAATGGTGATTTTTCATGATACAGTTCTTTGGCATGTAGCATCCTTCAACATTATGTATTGCTGTAATATCTGAATTGTTTTTACTTCATATTGTAACGGGGTGATTCGACAGCTTATCGTGCGGCCGCGAAGTGAGCACTACGCTTTTCAGGAATTGCACAAGGAAGAAACACTCGTGTATAAAGTAAATAGCAAGAAAATATATTGTCTGAATCTGAGTGAAATACAAGACGGTGCAAATTCGAGAAGACGACGCTTGCGCGCGCGATTGCGAGGGAGGACGCGCGCGGTTTCTCAGGCGAAGCCAGGGCGACGATTCGGTGGCGATGAATCTCGGCCTTCGGCGGCTTCGTCCCGGGTATTGATGGAGAACCTACTTACTCGGTCGCTGGCCGAACGCTTTATCCCTCGTCCTCACGACCGTTAACGGCACCGGGAATAGTTGTGGGCTGAGGTGGATCTGGAGGCGTCCCGCCAGGCACTCGAAGTTTAGGAACACACTTGTACGCCGGTACGGAGAAACGGATTGCGGAATGTTGACGGTATCGGTAGCGTAGCTGTTGACACGGCTGAAGCGAAAACGAGTCTGCGCGCTCGCTCCTCGCGGAAAATCTCCGCGTCGCCGCTGACGTCGTCTGCTATCCTGAAAATCCTAATCGCGCGACATATGAGCACGCGAGATCTAAAATCTCAGCGCTCGTTACACCCCCCTTCCAGACGCTGCGCAGTTTTCGAAGCACCTGTGCAACTTGTCGCGCGACCTGTTGATGATGCTGAAAAAGAATGAATGGACAGGTAATGGAAATAACAAAGAACACGGGTTTCGGGGGAATTCGGGTACTATTTATTCAGTGCAACTGTTACATCTTCTTCTCCCCCTCACTTCTTCGCTCCTAATTTCCAGGGGTATTCCCGCCGGATGGCCTCGTGGTCCGCCTAGGAAGGGCAATATCCGAAGTTGCGTACTCCGGGGTGGCCACAGACGTAGCAGCGGTGTCCCTCCTTCCGCTTCTTCTCACGGTACGGCTGCTGTTGGCGCGCTTGGCTCTGGGCGAATTCTTCGTCCAGGCGAGCGCGGTTCAGTTCGCGCTCGAGTTCTCTTGCTCACGCAGTTGCCTCCTTCTTCTCCTTCTCAAGCTTTTCTCGCTTGAGGCGTATAGCCTCAAAGTACTCGCAAGCCTCCTGCTCGCGGCGTTGTTCGTCACGACGGCGGATCTCTTGGTCTCGCCGAGTTGCCCGGATCGACTCCTGCTCCTTGCGACAATCGTGGATGCGCGCTGCCCATCTCGTGGCTTGGGGAGGCATGTCGCCGCCAGCCTGACGTATAAATTCGTCGCACTGACGGAACGCAGCTATCTCCCACCTCTCTCTCCTGGACGTTCCACATCAACTCCTCGAACTCTTCTTCGAGGGCGTTCCAGGCGAGGTCGGCTGATGAAGCGGTGGTCATGATGGATGGCGAGGGGCTCGGTCGTCTGCCCCGCGCATCTTCATCCGACGATGGCGTTGTTACTGTACGCGCAGGGATTTCTCCACCCCGCGCACCTTCATTCGACGATGGTGTCGCGCCCAAGCGCGTGGGGCTCTCAGCACCCCTCACCCCTTCGTCCAAGGACGGTACCTCCACAGTATCCGCAGGGCTCTCTTCTCCTTTGCCCTGCGCCTCCTGCGTGCTGGTCACTTCGATGACGGTCTCGTTCAGCAGCCCTTCATCTTCGCTAGCGTCTTCGTCGTCTTCGCTGGCGCCTCCCAGGCGCATAGTATCGGCGTAGTCCCGCAGGTACTGCGGCTCCAACCGGGCCGTCCAGGTGTCAGTGGCAGCCAGGAGTCTCTGCCTGCGAGCATCGCCAGTCTGGGCGCGAAGCTCTTCGGGACGCTTGTTGTCCATTCATCGGTGTTGGCGCTGATAGATCTTCTGATACTAGCTGTTAGGTCAAAAGGGGACAGGAAAAGAAAATGATGTGATTACGGTGATGCGCGTTATGAAGATGATGATCAATTCGCAATGCGGCGCTGCGCGCGAGTTTCATAGCGCTTCGCGGTCACCCAGGTTTGCGTTTCTCGGGCTCCGTGCCGCCGGCGGGCGCGTCATGCGGCACGGGATCTTTAATACACTCGGTGTCGTTCGCGCGCCGATTTTTTTTCTTTGTCGGACGTCCGCGCTGGTGTCGAGGGGCTCCTACCTTATCTCGCTCGCCTGGCGATCGGCTTCCGGTGCCGTTACAAATCGGCCAGGCTACTGCTCTATCGCATCGCTTCCCCCTGGCGCTACAATCTCAACTTCGAGCTCTTGCTCGAATGTGCTCGCTTAAGGGGGGTCGCACGTCGCCTCTTCGCTCGCGTTGTCCCTCGGCGGTCGAGCAGCTGTATCGTCTTCTTCATCTTCTCTCTCTTGCACTTATTGCTGTGCTACTCTCCCGACTTTCCAGGATCTTCTTTATCGCCTCGTCTGGCTTGTTGTCGATCCTGCCAGGCTCTCCGTGCTGAGCTCCGCACTTACCTGCATCATCACCTTTTCCGTCGGCAGACACTGCCAACAGGGATAAGAGCGCAGCGGACTTTTGCGCGCACGAGTCCGCTTTCTGCGCTGCCGTCCCTGTTGATAGACCCGCCGCTGTTGCGGCGCCAAGCTTTTCTCCCGTTTTGCGCGGGTTTACGCTTGTCGTGTACCTTTCAGCGCACGTTTTTCCGGAGACCTTACTCGCGGGGCGGCTTTCGCCCCCCGCCTTCTTGCTGTTCTTGGAGATCGTGCCGAAGTTCTGCGAGCGTGCGCCGGCCTCCTCTACGTCGGCGGCTAGGCGTTGTTGTAGCCGCCTGTTAGTTCCATACCAGCGCAGTACTGCGCTGCCAAAATCATCCCATCTCTGCCACTCGTCTTTATTGTTATGATACCACTCGGCTGCTAGATCCGTAAACACATAAGGCAGTGCAGCTAGTTTTTTTTCTCTGACATCTGCGCGCTCGTCATATTCTGCTCCAGCTGTCTCAAAAATCTCTCTATCCTTTCTGCGCTTGTGCCTGCGAATTGCATGTTACATTTGCGCACCGTTCCGACGATATCTCTTATTTATTTTCTGGGGTCGTCGGGGCGTTCCTTAGCCCTCTCGCGAGACCTCCTCTAATGTTGCTATCTGACCAGTTAATTTTCGGAGTTGCAGGCGTGCAAAAGTCACTCTTGCCGGTGCGTGGCTTGCTGCGCTGTTTACTTAAGTGCTGGAGGCTCTCGTGTCCCCCTGCGATGCTTGTATACCTGTTCGCGTAGCTCGTTCATTGAGCGTTGCAGATTTTCTATATGCTGCATCATGCCTGGTGGCATGACGTATAGTCTACTCTCTCTTCCTCGCCATCTTCTCGTCTGTTCAACGTTCTCTGTAGTCGATCGCGCATGATGTAATCCTAGAGCACGCCTTCCAACGGGTGCAAGGCGGCCGCTGTGCCGTTCGTAGTTTGTCGATATTGCTCGCAGACTAAGCGTATAAAAGTCCTGCGCATCGATACCCGTTCAGCCTTTATATCTACCGAATCCAGGTACAGTGACGGTTCGAAGTCATTTGGGCTGTATTCGCCCGTCAGCCACCTGTGGACTCGTTCGACCTTGACACCTGCGTCTCCACCTCGACGGAGGTATAAATTAACCAGTGTGGTGTGCACTCCTTTCTCCCCCAAATCTAATAGCCAGTCAGCAACTTCTCCTTTGTTATCTTCGAGCATCTTGTCTTCTTTATTCTGATTTTTCTTTAATTCTTGCGCGCGCTCTTACAATGCTATTTACGTCCGTCGTGCGCGCGCGTATTCGCAATCCCTTACCTGCGAGACTCGATTTTGCTTTCGCTCGGTTTTAGATTTCGTTCGATTTTGTGCCGCCGGTTACTTTCTATCCAGCTATTTCGCATAAAAAAAATTAAAACAAATGTATAGGTGTAGGTGCAACCTTGTTCCGTTGCAGGCGGTTTTGCTATTAAAAAAAAATTTAATTTAATTTTAATTTTTCTTCCGGCAGCACTGCCACTCCTGTTCTCATATACAGGGATTTTTCCTAATACTAGAATAGGAGAAAAATTCGCGAAAGCCTATCTATGCGCTGCACGCGCGACGGTTATATTCGTGCGAGTGTGAGTGGCCAGTTGACATTCGTTTACGGAGCAGTATCAATCCACTTTCCGCGCGACTCCGAGCGCCGGTGCGCGCGAAGTATTAGTGGCGAACCCCGCGACTCGACGCCTGACTCAGCGAATATATCTATATAGTATGGCTCGCGCGACTCTCAGCTCTCGCCGCGCGACGCGACGAGCACACCTATACATATAGTGTGTTCTCTGGCTGCGCGCTTCTTCGCGCGCTAGCTTGTCTCTCTCCGCGCGTGCCGTTCGTCCCTCCTCCGCGCGATCCGCTCGGCTCCCGTTCCGCGCTCGCCATAGGCCTGATTCCGGTGCGGCGCGACTCGTCTATCTCTGTACTCCGCACTCCTATATTTGAGCTATATACTGCTCGTGAGCCTGCCACTCGTCTCACGCAAATCTAATGCCGAGTCGCTCTCTCTCGCACTCACACTCTACACAGTGTTTACACCTGCGTCGCTCGCTCGCTGCGTCCTCACGCCCGCTACGATGTTTGCGCGCCGTTACGATGTTGCTCGAAGCGCTTCGGATTCAAATTTTGTGCAGGTGATTTTACATTATTTTATTTAACCGTTTTTTACATTAATCGTTAGAAAACGTATCTAAAAACATTATAAAATATTTTATAAATATTTATAAGAAACATTTTAAGTTGGTTCACAAAAAAACACAGAAATAAAATATTATAAAAAATGTTAAAAACTCTAGAAAAAACGCGACGTGTATCGTTCATACGTTTGAACCTTTTCTACGATGCATTTATCTTTTCTCTTGTTTACTCAGAGGCTTGCAGGCCGCATCGCTACCTCCAGGACCGTAACCTAGATCGATTTTCACGTTGGTCGCAAGGTTCCTTTTGGCACGTTCACAAACCGTACGCGGAGAGGCTTTGTTTAGTTTGGACGCCGCATCACTCTGTTCGCCTACAGAGGTTCGCTCGTTAATCCGCGGTGCGTCGCTCGTATCCGCTTGTCCGCTTGCTTCCCTCGGCAGTCGAGCGATGTCGTCCTCTTAACTCTTCAGCGACCTTTACTTGACCGTAAGCTCGTGCTACTCTTTAAGCCACATGACCGATGTCGGATCGACGAACTTCCTCTTCAACGATCCTCCGACAAATTCTCGTCTTCAAGGCGGTGTCTACTTAGTGCTGCTTTGCTTCGCATCCGTCGTTCTTGACTTTTCTTTGTCACGAAATCTCCAGCCTTGCTCGCTACCGGCCCATGTCGTACATTTTAGTAACGCGCTTGACACGCTGCGACACTATCTCGCCGCTCTATCTCGAGATCTTTACGCGATCGTGCCAGACACCGATCGCTCACCCTCTTTATTGAGTTTTCTAAGGGTGATAGGGTGGCGCCACCCTGTATCTCTGCCGCTGACTAGACTTGTCTTCGTCGTAGTCATCTTTGTGCATCTTTTTGCGGACCCACGCCTGAACTCTGGGTGAACCTTGAATCCGTCTCGATTTTAGTCCTTCGTGATGCGAGCTTGACTTACTTCCCCCTGGTCGTAAGGAGTCCAAACGTCTTGCTGAGGTCTAACGTTGGTACGTCTATCGTTATCTGCAGTTCGCACAGACGACCGTCCATGTTGGGTAATAGAGAGGCATAATAGTCCCAGAAGCACGTTGAATCTCGGACACTAACGCAGGAATTAACGCTTTTCTTTTCGCGCATTCTTGCGTCCTCATTGTGCTCAAGCTAGTCCTACGGACGAAGCTAACGGATTCAAACTCTTGCACCTCTGATCTTTTTACAGTCTTAATCCACCTTGGGTCCAAATTGCTCGCGCTGTTCATTAGTAGGTGTAAGGTCTCGTAGGACTATCAGACTGTGGTGCGTCTCCTTCCCTGGACTTGCTTCGCTCAGAGCGCGAGCGCATCCTCGCGTCTTAGTGCATCGAGACAGGCGCGGGAAGGACTTGGAGGTCAAGGCTGTCGAGTCTAACGCCTTAGCGCTTCGTAATCAGATCTCCTGCACCGTCTAGTGTTCTGCGCCTGTTAAGTTCTCGTTTTACAACCACTGTCCCCTGCATTGGGACAGTCGCACTACCAATGAGTTAACCGCCCACAGGTCCAGCACTCGAGCCTTTTACGCGTTCTTCTGGACATGTGCTTGACTGCATTATCTGGCTCAGAGCAATTTCCCTTTTTATGCGTCCGTGGCTTGCATATCCAGCATTTCTTCTCAAGTTCGCATGCATGCTTTGATGTGCCGAGGATCGTCTTGCTCGTCTGACTGACCTTCGCGCTATGCTGGCTTTTCTTTTTATGCAAATAGACATCTTGCCCTTTTAGCTTCTGCTTTTCATAGGGCAAGTGGCTTTTCTAGACCGCGGGTTTCCGTTTACCCTTGCGCCTTCGCTCGACTCGCTCAACGAAGCGTGGTCCATTGGATGGCGGAAAGCTTTTCCCTGCTTCCTTTTTGCTCTAGCCTTTAGGGCGCTTGCGCAGGCTATTGCGCCGTACTTCGTTTATTTGCTCGGTTTTGCTCTTCTGCAAAGTACTGGACGCTGACGCTGTCTTATGCTGTGACTTCTCCCTTGGCGTGCGTCTTTGCTCCGCGCCGGCAAGTGGACTTCTCGTCTGACTCGGCTCTGGCTTCTCGAGACGTTTCACCTTCTCTTCTAACTCTCGCAACTAGTGACGCATTTTCCTTATTTCCTCTAGGAATCGCGTGTACGTGAGAGTCTTAAAATCTCCCTCACGCAACTCGTTGCATGACGAACAAAGCTCTAATGACCTCTGTGACTCTGTGTCCAAACTGAGCTCTTCGTCAAGAGTTATTTCGATGTTCAACGTTGGTGACGTCTCCCTCGTCGTTGAGGTTATGACAGCGTTTTCACTTGATCTTTTCTTCTCATTGACCATCGGATGATGAGAGTCCTCCCTCCCCCAAACGCTGTCTATCCTCGATGTAACTGTCTCACAGTTCTCGGCTGGTCTTGGCTCTTGGCTGCTTCCCTCAAAGGTCTGTGCGCACTCTTCGTCGGCACCGTTGAATCCGCTATCCTGTGCAATTCATGCGACTGTCTTGTAGATACTCGGCAACACAAGTTCTAAAAATTTGAGCAGCCTTCAGTCTTTCTCGTCTTGAACAGCGTCTCTGCCAAGCTCTTCAGCTGTGACGTAGTCTTCCTTGATATCGTCGCCTACAAGCTGTGCCTTCAGACGCCGTATATTGCTCCTATGGTCATTTGAGGTCTTCAATATCCGCATTTCCAGGACGCGGTTTACTTCCGCTTTAGAAAGTTTCAGCACCCATTTGTTGACTTCAGTCTCTACCATAGACTGTGGTGTGATGAAATTTATCTGCGTTTCCACTGTATCGATCGGTGCAACTGCACTATTGGATGTGCCTCGCTGGTGTCATCATTGGCTCCTAACACTGAGAACTTTAAGCGTCCTGAGGCCTCTTCGGACGTATGCTTGATAAATGCCACGCGTAACCCTTCTCGCTGGGTGCGCGCTTCCCCTGCTGACATACTAGGGGATGGCACAAAGTCTGCTGGCACGTACTCGCCTAAAAACCATCTCTGTAGTTGTTCAGCTTGATCGAAACGTCTGCCATCCTGACGCAACTCTAACGACTCTAGCTTTATCTTGCGTTCATCGCTGCTCAGGCTCACTCATCATTGTTCGGTGCCTTTCTCTAAATCAGCCGTAATCTTCATTCTTGGCCGTGAGGGGTACTTGTGCGTGCTTTTTATCGCCGCGTATCTTGCATGCGCAAAACCGTCACACTTATACACACTCCAGAGATCCTAGGTTGTATTTTCGTTGCTACAACGTAAGCTACGAAATTACAGCCTGTCTACTCGCACACATACATTCGTCAACGTGTCGATGTAGCGTAACCGAATCCCAAAATTCAGTCTAACAAAACAAGACTTTTTCATGCGGAAGTAAGGCAAACTTTTGCGACCATAGCTTTTTTCTAACATTTTTATCACTATGAAATAAAAATCACTGATTGTTCTGATACACTAACCTCGAATAATTTCTAGACATCAAAAACCACGGAGCGCACCACCTAGACTTTGACATTGGCCACACTGTATACCTAGACGCCGCCCTCGAATTATTTCTACACCTAGATACAAAAAATCACGAAGCGCACCACCTAGACCTCGTCATCGGCCACCTCGCACACCTAAACGCCGTCCGCGTATCATTTATTTACCTAGACACAAAAAACTACAGAGCACACCACCAAGACCTCGTCATCGACCACCCTGTACACCTAGATGCCACCCTCGAATTCTTTCCACACCTAGACACAAAAAGTCACGAAGCGCATCACCTAGACCTCGTCATCGGCCGTCCTGTACACCTAAATACTGCCCTCGAATGATGTATTTACCTAGACATAAAAAATTACGAAGCGCACCACCTTGACCTCATCATCGGCCACCCTGTACACCTAGACAACGCCTCGAATTATTTCTACACCTAGACACTAAAAACTACACGTGAGCGAGCATGCAGAAAACCGACGAGAAAGCAATATCCATCTGGTCCGAACACTTGTTGCGGCTAAGTTAACAGTACTAACATTTTTTTATTTGATTTGAGCATTTTGTGAATGACACACTTGTGTATTATATCAGAGGTAGCTGTTTTATCAATATTTTTGTTGAAAATCATAGTTTGGCATAATAAAACATGATATAAGTCAAAATATATTAGAGACAACAAAGAAACGCATTTATTTCTTTGTAATGAAAAATGCGAACCCCAACATAAAAGTAAATAGTAGCGCGGGCGCCGCGGCTCCGTCTACTTCCTAAACTCGCCTTCGTGGCGCTGCCGCACCACTTAATAAAACACAAACTGACTGAACGTGAGAAAAACGTCAGAGAAGCTCGTCTTACTCTTGACGCACGCACACTCTGCACCTTAGTGCTCAAACACTCTGCAATTCAGTGCTACACACTCATATACACACTCACTCAATTTACTTGAGCAACTACTCGCGCAAACCTGAAAAAATAAAATTTATTTGACGCGAAAGTCGCAAAATTTCCTGTGAGTCATGGTCGAATCTGTACACGAGTACGATTCTTGCGCGTGTTGTATCGCGGTTGTCGCGTCTTACACACACACACACGCTCGCCTGCGCAGCTGTGCGCTTTTCTATCTAAATCTCACTTTTCAAGACTTTGGACGCAAGTTCTAATCCTGGACACACGTTCGATTGCTGGTCTCGCGTTCGATTTCTGGACTCGCGTTCGATTCCTCGAACATCTGGATCGATCGCGCGTTCACTGTCGTGTGCTCAGTTTCTTTGCTCGGTTTTTTATGCGTACCTAGTCACTCACTGGTACGATGCTGCCATTAAAAAAAATCGAACGACAAAAAACAATTTCAAACTAATTCTCAGTTCGCTACGTATATTGGAAATTTACTGAAAAATCAACGCAACTTATCCCAACTACAGCGCATCGAACAAATTCGTTCGTCAAAAAAAAAATTGGAATCGGAGAGCACTTGACAAACTGGTGTTAGCTTCAACTGCCGCCACTTCGATTCGTCAACTTTAATTTGATGTGATAGTGTCAGCTAGGGCTTATCCTCCGGCCTGGAGATATACACTGGTGACTTTTCACAAAAATTCCAATATATCTGCGTGTATTTAAACTCTCGGTTCGAGTATACACGCGTGCGTATAATATACTTTTGGTTCGAGTATAGAGTACGCCGTCGAGCTCGCACAGCTCGACTGCGATGTAAACACAGAGTTGCGCTTGTTTACGTCGTTCGCCGCGGCCTTCTCGTATCTATGCGATCTACCGCGGCTGTATACTCTGTATACAATATAGTGACGCTCACAAAATCTTACTGTTCTCTCTCTCTCTCTCTCTCTCTCTCTCTCTCTCGCAGATATTTCGCGCTTGCGAATATTCTACAGCGTTCCCGCACACGTTTTCTTTTACGATTTTCCGCGCGTTCCTTACCGAATCCACACATTGATGGGCGCCATTGTAGCGGAGCTCGATTTCTAGGGAAAACTCGGTGATATTCGACTGGATCACAATCCCTCGGTGAGGCGGAGAACTTTCTCAACGCCTGTGATTAACCCGCGTTGCAATGCAGCTCGCTGCTAGAGCTGCTTCGCGAACGTCGTGTTCACACCAGTGGTATTTCTCCGCACTGTCCTGTGCGGAGCCGGCTTCTCAGTTTTGCGTTGCAACCGCTTGTTGCAACGCCCGCGGAGGCGGTGGTATTCGCTATGAGAATGTAGGAAACGGGAGAGAACAACTCGGGAAAATGAAGCTAGTCCCGATTGAAATAAAATAGAATAATGTATAGTGCGGCAAATATTGTTTCTATACAAATGTGCGCTAAGTCACCCCAATATTGACTCGGCCTAAAGAGTATCTCGCGAAGCATACGCGCGCGAACAAGAAGGCTGCTACTCGGTACCGTTACACCAAGTCGCAAAGCTGTAGCCGCTGCTACTGCTGACGCGATACAAAAAAAGGGCTCAGCCCTACTAACTTGCAGTCACTGTTCTCGGTAGGCGCGCACCACACACTCACAAACACTGTGCGGGGTGTTGTTGTTCGCTCACTCGCAGGAGCCGACGTCCTCTCGTTCAGTCGCTGATCGACAGGCCAGGTCGTCCTTCCCTATGGAAGCAGAAGTTGGCAGGGACGTCTTCTTCTCGCGGACGTCTTCTTCTCGCACGCTATCGGTCGTCGCTCGATTTGGTCAGTCTCACACACGAGAGCTGATGCGTTCGCACCTATAGCCGGAAGCTACCTGTCTGTCCGACGGACAGCGACTTATACGCAAGGCCCCGAATCTTGCTTCCCGCTTGTGCAAAGTCGCGTTTCAACGGTGCGCGAACCTACCCGATTTTGCATCTCGTTACAATAAGTATTTATTTATTTTTAATAAAAAAATTGATTTTAATTTTAAATGTTGTGTGCCCCCTTAAAATCTTAAACCGATAATCTAAATTTTCTTTTGAAATACATTGACTCTTTTAAGAAGTATGTAACGCATTTAAGTTAAAATAACAAAAGATCACGCTAAAAAGGCGCAATTAATTTGTAAAAAAATTAACACATTACAGAAATCTGTGTTACCGACACCCTATTTTATATTTGAGATATTTATAATACCAAAAATGGTATTTTAAATTTATATTCTTGTAGAAATAATTTATAAAAGTACATAGTAAGTATACAATTGCGAAATTATTGTAGTGGTATATGAGTAACATTTTTTAAAGTGATTTATAAGTTTATCTATAGCTTAACGAGTAGAGTGCCAGACTGTCACGCAGAAGATCGCCGGTTCAAATCCCTGTCACGTCAAGGTTTTTTAATTTCTGAATTCTTTCAGATATATTTCCATAAAATATTTCAAAATATAATATTTATAATATATAAATAATATATAAATTCAGAAACTTGCATGTCCCAAAAACATAAATAAAAATAGGTTCATAAAACGTTGCAAAAATAAAATTCACGTATAATTTTTTAATTTTTTCTGTACATATTTTAAAAATATTTAATATAAATATTTATTTATTTATTAATCCAATAAACGGGTTAAAAGCCCTTTACAAACAAAGTGATTATACAATAATTACAGAATAAAACAACATAAATTAGCTAATTCTAGGGATATTGAACGTGGGCTCATAAGAGGAGCAATGTATAAGGCAGACTGAGGAGACGCTATATACTCACATATAACAAATGTTTGTCCGCCTTGCGGCTTAACTGAAATTGAGAGTGAAAGTATCGTGTCAAGATCCGGGGATGGGATATAGGGTATGGGTACTATAGGGGCTTAACGAAGGAGTAGACAAACGAGGCCAATCGGTGTTTGAAACGTGCTAGATTCAAAGCGCAACGAATCTCGTCGGGGAGGGCATTCCAGCATCTTCTAATCCTGCTCAACGAAGAGTAAAAGCGGTAGTTGCGATGAGAGTCGGTCTCCTCAATGGCTCTGGGGTTTGGCAACGCATAAGACACGTGGCAAGGTACAAAGACATTGTTCAGAAACTCGCAGTTGAACAGCTTATGGGCAACCTTAAACGCTAGAGTACAGTCGTAAAAATGCAGAATCGAACGGATAGAATGGACATTCAAGTTCAGTTCTAAGTTGCGATAATCGTGATCGGAGAAGAGCACGGGACGAAACAATTTAAACGCTGCGTAACGAAGTAACGAAGAAATTTGTGCTGGATCGATTCCAGCCTCTCAATTTGACACCTCTTGTAAGGGGCCCAAATTTGTGAATAGTATAAAAGGTGAGGTACAACAAGGAAATTGTACAAATAAAGTATAGACTCGATTTCGGAAAACTGATGTGTTGTGCGCTTTAAGAACCCAATTAAACTGAACATTTTTGAACAAAGATAATCAATATGCGTGTTAAATGAGAGGCAGGAGTCGAACCAGACCCTAAGATCTCGAATCACCGAAGTTCTCTTCAACGAGGCTGAGCCCATGGTATAGTCGTGCCACAACGGACTCCGACATCCACTGAAAGAAATGATGAAGCACTTCGTAAGATTTAGGCGGAGTTTGTTGCGTGTCGACCAGCCCACGAGCGCATCCAGGTCTTGTTGGATGCACTGAGCGTCAGCCTCTGAGCAAACTTCCGAGAACAGCTTAACATCGTCCGCATAAAGAAGCACCTTTACATACTTGAGTTCAGCGACAAGGTCGTTGATAAAGATGCAAAACAATAAGGGAACCAGATGAGAACCCTGGGGTACGCCAGAATTTACATGTACGGGGCTCGACAAGGTGCCTCCGACGAGAAGGATCGGTCCGAGAGATACGATGCTAACCAGCACAGCATACTACCATTAATGCCCAAACGGGACAATTTGGACAAGAGGAGGTCGTGGCTCACGGTGTCAAAGGCCTCAGAAAAGTCAGTGTAGATGGCGTCTACTTGACTAGACCATTCCAAGGCGTCCGACAAAAAATCATTAAAAATAAGCAGTTTAGTCAGCGTTGACCTACCCGGAACAAAGCCATGCTGCTCTGTAACTATGCTGGCGAGCAGAGAATAACAAAGGATATTAGCAACTATCGCATCAAACAATTTCGAGAGTGTACCGATGATCGAGATCGGACGATAATTTGTTTACACGGCGATACATTGTTTAGGAAAGAGACTATGAGCCAATGAGATGTTGAACATGTGCAAAATGGGCTCCTCCAGCTGGTTCCAACAACGTTTTAAAAAGTATGGAAAAAGGACATCGGGTCCTACGTTTGCATTGTCCTTGAGCTCGCTTACAATACGTCAGGCAAGCTCCGGATCTATAACGACCTGCGGGCGATCGTCCTCCTCTGATAGCAACATGAAATTGGAGTAATTACAGCGATGTGCTGTTGGATCATAATAGAGCCAAAGAATTTGGCGTAGAAATCGGCCCTGTCACGATCAGAGGAGGATGAAACGCCGCCGAGAACCACGCTGCTGGGGATACCCTCGTACTGTCTGAATGATTTAACACGCAGATTTTTACGTAAATTAGATAGAACTGACTTGAGATATGAACCATATTTACTCCTAGACAACTTAATACAGAGGACCCTAAGTCGTTTAAATTCGATTTGATCGCTCAACAAACGCGATTCCTTCCACTTCCAATGCACAGCCTTTTTCTCCATAATGCAACTTATTAACTCGCCGTCATACCATCGAGGGAAGAAGTCGGCGCGATCAATGGTGTAAGGGACGTGTTCATCGATAACATCAGTAATCATTCTATTGAAATTGGCAAGGCTGCAGTCAACGTTCTCACTTGACATTACCGGGCGCCAGCTCATTCCTCCGAGGGCCTGATTGATTAACACATAATCAGCTTTGATAAAATTACGTTTCCTAACCGATAACTCCGCGGAACCGGAACTCGCGTCGAGAGAGGAGAGCCCGGGAATATGATGAACATCAGCCGAGACGATGGTGTCGTTGACCTCCAGCGAAGAGGCTGCATCCTGGGAGGCGAAGCATAAATCCAAGGTGTAACCCTTGCCCGGGTGGACTGGGTAGTGCTGGGTCAGGTTGAATGATGACATGGTGGCGCACACAGTGGCTGCTGCTTTCCTCTCATCTGGTGACAGGTAGCCAACCTGGAAGAACCCCAGCGGGATAGCATCCCAGGACACACGAGGAATGTTGAAGTCGCCCAACAAGAACAGCTGGTGATCAGGACGCGTGAGCATCATGCCCTCGACAGCCTGGCAGAACCCCTTGTACACAGTAGAACTAGAGCTGGGCCTGATGTAGACAGTAGCAATGATGATTTTGGCGACAAGTGAGGTGATTCGAATGAAGATTTGTTCCGCAGTAGAGTTTATAGACTCCAGGTGGGCTGGAATGTAGTCCTTCACAGCGACAAGGACACCTCTTCTAGAGAAACCCGTTGAACACATCTCTGTCACAGCGATGCACTGCGTAGCCAGCCATGCCAAGCTCAGCGGAGCTGATGTCTGGGGTAATCCAGGTCTCAGTGAAGACGATGAATTCTGGAGAATATAAGGACACGTCAAGATTAGATTTCAGTACAAGCAGATGATCAGGCTTCTTAATAGAGTGTACGTTTTGATAATAAACAGTATACTTAGAATTAGAGTGAGAGACCTGCATTATTTGTTTGCTAATGAGAATACTGGTGAGCCATTTACATATCTGACACGCTTCTTGTCAGCATGGTTCCTGTTGATAGGCATCGGCTTCCTGAAGAAGTCTTCTGTAGGCCTTTATCTGAGTCTTGGTGCGATCAGCTGCCACCTGAACACCATTTGGGAAACTGAGCCAGCTGCGCAGCACACGACCTACGTCGCCTCCGGAGGACAGCCTGACGATGATCGGTGGGGGAGATCGTTTGCGAGTTGGTCTGGTGAACCTCCTGGCTGTGATGCGAGTCAAATCAAGGCTACTGATTCCGCTCAGGGCCCCACAAACCTCCTGCAGCAGGTCCTGCTCGGCTGGTACTTGGAGGTTATACAGGATGATGTTTGATGCCCTGTTGAGGCGATCCTGGAGCTTAGCTGCAACGGACTTCATGGGCGTCCCCTGCTGACAAGGAAGGGTCCCCAGGTGTACCTTACCGATTTTGATCATTTTGTGATATGTTGTAGTACTCGAGAAAATATTAGACACGTGTTTTTTCTTACGTGCTAACTCGTCGATTTAAGGCGTGAAAATCACCCTTGAAGTTTACCCCCAAAACAGGCTTTTTCTAATATCTCAAAAACTATTTGGAGTTTTTAAATAAAACCAACGCTAAATTTTTTATTATAAAAAGACGCTACTGTAGGCACAACTTTTACCCCGAAGGGTGTCAACCCCTGTATTTTTAGGGGTAAATGTGCAATTTTTCGCTATTTTTTCAATATAAAATTGATCAAATCGGCTAGATTTGGTTGAAAATTGCACTACCATCATGAAAATAAGAAATTAAAGTTGACATGTTTCGAGATTTACGAAGAAAAATTTTTTTCTTGATTGTTTTACCCCTGAGGTTATTATTTTATTTTATCCTTAAATGAAAAATTAGATCCATGAATAATTTTTCAATTTTAAAATGTTTGGCAAGCGATATAAAATTAAAACATTTACTTCCTGATTTTTTTTCCATTTATTTGTAGAGTTTCTTTGATGATTCATTTTAAAATTCTATAATTTTAAACTATTAATTTATAAATTATTCTGACAGTTTTAACAAGAATAGATAATTTCAAACAATGACATATTTCAGGATTCTTAAAATTTGTATCATACCAAAAATATAAAAAATACACTCTTCATTAAAAGTGCATTCATACGTAAACTTTATAGGAAATCTTATACAAAAATTATAGGAGTCATTAATATTTTAAAATTTTCCATATATATATATATCCATATATACAAATACCTTGGGGTCGGGTGTGCTCACTCTCGCGTCGCGGAGTGGGAATTCGCCTGGGGGACTCAGTCTCGCGTCCTGAGTCGGCAACGTATTTGTTTCGGGAATCACTCCGAGCGGACCTAGACTTAGTCTATTTCCCTCCCCTTTACTACCGCCAGCTGCCCCCGACATCGAATCTATGCCTCTTTCCACATATAATGCATCTGCGAGGCGTATCTGCAAGTCTTTGAGATCGCCCCCTGCATTCAAGTTTCTACTCGAAAGTTGCGTGCGTAAGTCGTCTATTGTCATTCTTAATACCCAATGGTTAATTTCTTCCTTCTTTTAACCTGCGTCCGTCATTGTTTAGAACAAAAAAAGATTATTTCTGTCGTTATTGCACGGGATGCGGTAGTGTAATTTTACTTTTTGATAACGAAAAGGAATTTAATACCGTGCCCTTTTACGATAATTCTTTTGAATCGATAGCTGTGTGAGGAAAAATTTTGGTTTAATTTTCCGATAGCCACGTGTAGTGCGACAGTTCAAATTCACTCGGTTCTAATTTACGATAGCTTTCTTATCAAATTTACGGTAGCTTGATTGTCGAAGACAAAATAATACTCGGTATTAAATTACGTTAAATTATTTTTCCGTTAGCTGTTCAGTAAGGTAACAAAATAACAATCGGTAGTGTCTTACTATAGCTTGAATTTCGGTAACTGTCTCACGCCTAAATAAAACAATAATCGATAGTGAATCACGGTATTTTAATTTTTCGGTAGCTGTGGATTAAGGATGCAATTATAGTCGGTAATATTTTACAGTACAGCTTGGTCGTGTAATTTCTCGGTAGCCTGCGGTAGTTGTATATTACGAGAACGAGCTAAAGTGTGTCTAACTATATTCTCCCTTTTTAGCTATATTTTTACTTATTAGTGTTGAATAAAGGTTTTCACTAAGGTCGCAATTGTTCTGAAGGAGGGAAAGAAAAGATTATTCAGCGCTCTTTCGCCCGAACGCTCACGATGATTATATAAGTATAGAATCACGTGCTGTGCCTTCGGAATGATTAGATCGAAAGTGATTCGAAGTTGACCGGTCGGGATCTGAGATCGAAGTAAGCGCCTCTATCGCCGTGCGACGCGCTTGTGCGTCCTTGTCGCCGACCTTGTAGGTTGGCTTGCCTCTGTTGATGTACCGGGCGAGTCTTGTTTTGTTGTCGTTCCCGTTTATTTATTCGACACTACTTGGTTAATATACCGCACGTCTAAGCACAAGCGATAGCTGTTATTATTCGCAAGAGCTGATTGTATGTTCAACGGCTTGACCATATTTGCAATTTTTGTGACGGCACGTGAGCTTTAGAAGTTGCGAGCGCGAGCTCTATAACTGTTGCTAACTGGATCGCAAGTGAGAGCTATTGTCTTATTTGTCAGGAGTATCGTGTCGCTAGTGTCCACAATGCTCGGTATACGATAGCTGCGCGGCGATTTGCCCTTGTTATTGTATATGTCGATTCGCCCGCTCGGACCGTCTGTTCTCGGTATAAGGTAGCTGCGTGGCGATTTGCCCTTGTTATTGTACGTGTCGATTCGTCCGCTCGGTCCGTCTGTTTACATGTGTGTCGAGTCGGTATAGTTTGCTTATAAATTCTTATGAATTATATACATATATATATATATATATATATTTAAACGCATAATCTACCATTTCCAAATTTTCTCGATGACGTGTGATCTTTCCGTTATTAGGCGAGTAAAGTATTCAATTTTTCAATATTTAAATTAATGTTATTGCCTATATTTATTGAAACATCTAATTTGTATCATCCATCTTTAATTGCTCCAAAGTATTCAAATTCATTGTGTGACGTGGCAAAACCCGCAAAACTATTTTCCTCTATTGCTTTGCTGCCCCGAATAAGCGACATCATTGGTTTTATAAACGTTTCCGAATACTCCTTGCGTTCTCGGAGGAGATCTTGCTAGATCACCCTAAATCGGAATATTTAGGGTTGATTAGAATAACACACACACACACAATATCGCTTCAACTCTCCCTTTATTCTATCTCTCTACAACTTACGAAATCCCGCTGCCCGCATCATTTTTTCTGTACTGTTTTTCTGCTGCCCCTTGCCTTCGGGCCCTCTTCTGTTGTAGATAGTTGCACTGATGACTTGCAAATTTACAGTCATTGCCACCTCGAGGAGCTCGATTCTTTATCAAACAAGATGAGTGCTAATGCCGAGAGGGTAATGGGCTGGGCTGCGCAAAACAAGCTTAAACTTAATGTTACAAAAACCAAAGCAATTGCCCTGGGCTCCCCATACTACATAAATCTACTTCCCTCAACAGCTAAAACTTTCATTAATATCGGGGGAGCACAGGTCAGCTTTGAATCCTCTGTGCGTAATCTAGGACTGGTGCTTGAATCTAAACTCTCGTTGAAGGAGCATGTTACACAAGTGTGTAAACGTGCTCACTCACTAATGTACAGGCTTGACTTTTTTAGAAAGAGTACCAATCTCAGATTGCGCAAACATCTCGTGCAAGCACTCCTATTTCCGGTCATCGACTACTGTTCTCTTGTATACTGTGACTTGACGCAGGAACTCAACTTAAAACTACAGAGGCTCATGAATACAGGAATCCAGTACATCTATGGTATAAGGAGAGATGAGCACATCTCCCCTTACAGGCGGGAGCTGCAGTGGCTAACCACTGACGGACACAGGAAGTACTTCACAGTCTGCTTCCTTCGTAAAATGTTTAACTCGGTCGTACCATCATACGTACTGGTCTTTTTTGACTTCCGCGTCTCGCTCCGTCCTGTGAGGGGCGAGGTGACACCTCTGGAAATACCTGCCTTCGCGACTGAGACGCCGATCAGCGTCTCATACTTATGGAATAGCCTGCCATCTCACATCAGAAACACCTCATCTACTGTCACCTTCCGAAAACTTGCTAAAGATCACAACTTTCAACTCGAAAACACATAACCATACACACTCACGCACACGCACACACCTACTCATTCTCGCGCTATTCATTTCTACCATCGGTACACTTTTACACTATACATAATCTAAACATGTCTCAACTTACTGTATTCTACTTTCACCTCATAATGCTGAATCTTATTATTGTACAACATAATGTACGCAAATAAAAGCTATCTAATCTAATCTAATCTCTCTCTCTCCCTCCCTCTCTCTCTCTCTCTCTCTCTCTCTCTCTCTCTCTCCAACTTCACGTGAGTACATATAGTCCTGCTTTGCTTTACTCATTTTTCTCTGCACTCTTACTGCCGCACGTTGCCTTCGGGCCTATTCTTTTGTAGTTTGTTGCATGCGCTATTCTGCAACGTTCATTGTGACATATTATTCACTGGAGGCTGCAATCTACTACTCTGCTTTTTTTCCTGCTACAACATCTGTCGCTGAAACATAACCTGCAAACACGCACGGCTTTTCTCCTCGCTGCACGGCGTCTCTCTTTCCTCCCAAGTGATCCACGTGGAGCCACCTGTTGTACGGACGTACATACTCTACTTTATCGACTACCAGTAAGTTATCGACAGTGACATAACCTCGTCCAGAATGAGCGGAATTGGTGGAAAGAGTGCCGAAACACCTGTTATGTGTGCTCAATGCAACAAAGCAGCCAGGGGAAGAATGAAGACATGCGGGTTGTGCAATGACCATTTCCACACCATATGTGTCTCATTTCGGTCCATAATAGTGGGGAATGATGCCACACTCGTCTGTGCTGCCTGTGCAGTAGAATATACAGACGTCGGCACGCCCAAGACCACGCAGACGAGGGCAAGGGCAGCGGCAGCGACAGCGGCAACGGCAAGCACATCCACCAAGGGCACTCCTTTAACAGGTGTGCCCAAGAAGAATAGGTCTGCGCCTCCATCTCTTGCCGGCTCCAGAGCGCAGTCGCCGGCGAGGACACAGGCGTCAATCGAGGCGTCCCTCAAGGACATCATTGCGGCACTGGATGATATCAAGCGGGTCCAAAATGAGGCCCTTCAGGCGCAAAACACCGTGTCTGAACGGGTCTCAAAAATCGAGAAGCGACTTGGCCCGCTTGAGAAGCGCCTCAAAGCCCTTGACGACTTGCCTGCGCTCAACACTCGGCTAAGTAAAGCCGAGTCCTCCATCTCTAAACTGCAGGCACAAATTCAACAGCTGTCGTCAAGGAGCCCTGTAGAGCAGCAGAACAACAGCATTGCGCCGGCCTCGGAGGAGCTCAATAACATCCGCAGCGAGCTGGCCGATTTAAAGAGGAAGCAGGAGCGTACTTCCAACAACGTGGTGGTGATCACCGGCCTGGGCTACACCCAGGAGACATCACTGTAGCTCCTGGCCTACTCGGTCGTGGCTGCACTGGATCCCACGGTCCTGAAGCGGGATGTGGGGTCCGTCAGGATCATGGGGAGACTGGACGCAACGAACATCAGTGCGCCGGGTGACAGCAGACTTCCACCACTTGCTGTCACTCTCTCTTCCAGTGCACTGGCCCGCTCCATCATAGTGGCCAAAGCCAGGAAGCGCAAACTTCACACTAGTGAACTGGATGCTGCGCTACTGGAGGAAGCGAGAGCTCTCTGTCCAGACCATCAGGGACTCATCAATATAAATGAGCTGCTTCCTCCAGATATTCACAAGCTGCGAATCAGGGCAAGGCTGGAGGCAAAGAGGAGGAAAGGATGCCGCTCTTTCGTGAGGGATGGTAGGATCCTTATCCGTTCTGGCGAGGACAACGAACGGGCCACCATCATCACTACAGAGGCTGATCTTGAAGATTTTTTAGCCCGAACACCGCCAATAGCCAACACGGACACCACACATTAAAATACTTACACATCATTCCACCAAAACCACCGTCTAAAACATCAAACACATCCACATCTACATCTAAAGCGTCTCTGTCTGGGGGTCTCAGGGTCTGTCATCTCAATGCGAACTCCCTTACGGGTCACATTGAGATGATCAGGTTCTTCTTGTCCACTCGTTCCCCCTTCCACGTAATGGCTGTGACTAAGACCTGGCTAAGCGACAAGATATCGTCCATCCCTTCACTGGACGATTACACTCTTTAAAGACGGGACAGAAACAGGAATGGTGGAGGTGTGGCTCTCTACATCCATCATTCACTGACAGCTTGTATCATCTCGTCATCTGATGGTGAATGGTCGGGCAAACCAGGTAAGCCGGAGTATCTTTTCTGTGAAATTACAGCTAAGGGAATATCGCCCATCTTCGTGAGGGTTGTGTATCGCCCTCCTCATTCTCCCTTTATCCAGGGATCTAACTTTATTGAGCAACTAACAACACACATGCACAACTACTCCACGAAGGTCATCATGGGTGATTTCAATACTGACCAACTTTCCTCGTCTGAAGACGCCAATTTCATCAAGGCTTTCATCGACGAGAACTCCCTTATTTCTGTGCCATATGGTGCAACTCATCATAGACAAGACTCTGACACCTGGCTTGACCTTTGCTTAATCGATGAGCAGGATCGCCTGCGCTCATACTGGAAGACTGACACACCTTTCATTAATGGACATGACCTTATTACAGCCACACTCGACGTACAGATTCCACGCCACGTACCTAATACCTACACTTACAGAAACTACAAAGGAATCTGTGCTGAGAAGTTAAGGGACTTCCTTAGCGCATGCGACTGGTCATCCTTCACCACACCATCACTTGACGAATGCATCACCATCCTCAACGAAAACATCACAAAAGCCATAAATCATCTCGCCCCATTAAAGACTGTGACACCTGGACGTAAACGTCACCCGTGGTTCACCGCGGCTCTTCGTGACCTTTTAACTGAAAGGAATAGGCTCTACAGGCGTTTTCGCAGAAGTCGTCTACCTTGGGATCTATACTTTTATAGAATCGCAAGGGATGACGCTTATCAACGGGTCGAGGAAGCCAGGCTGAATTACTATTATTCACGCTTGTCTACTCTAACCGACGTTGCAGAGGTATGGAGAGAACTTGAAAATCTTGGCATTACCACCTCTAAATCTTCTCCACCTGCTCGGTTCTCTCCAGATGCTCTCAACGAACACTTCAGTTCCATCTCAAATGACCCTCAAGCTCCATCTGTCGAGGAGTATCTGCGAACCCTCGAGAGTCTAGACCTCCCTGAACACTTCATCTTCAGGGCTATCACAGAATCGGACGTGTTAGCTGCAGTTTCACATTTCAATACCCAGGCCAGGGGAAGCGATGGCATCCCACAGGTTGTAATCTCTAAAGCACTACCAATACTCACTCCTTTAATCTGTCAAATTTTCAACCTGTCTTTGAGTGAGGCATGCTTTCCCTCTACCTGGAAATCATCGCTCGTAAGAGCATTAAACAAGATCAACTCTCCTACAGCTGTAACTGACTACCGACCGATTTCCCTACTTTGCTTTCTATCCAAGGCGCTGGAGTGGCTGGTACACAATCAAATCTCTGAATACCTTGAAACTAGAGTCTATCTTGATAATTTCCAAACTGGTTTTCGCACTGGCCACAGCACGCAGTCCGGCTTGATTAAGCTGACTGATGATGTCAGGCTTGGAATAGACAGGAAGAAGGTCACCCTTCTGCTTCTTTTTGATTTTAGCAAGGCGTTTGATACATTGTGTCACGTCAAGCTACTCGGAAAGCTACCCTCCTTCGGCTTCTCCAAGCAGGTTATCCGCTGGCTTGCATCTTACCTTTCTGGTAGAGAACAGGCCGTCATTGGTGACAACAACGAACTCTCTACATTCCTACCACTAAACACCGGTGTCCCACAGGGGTCAGTCTTGGGCCCCTTGTTGTTCGCGTTATACCTCAATGACATTGGCTTCTGCCTTGACTCAGATGTATCCCATCTAGTCTACGCGGATGATCAGCAAATCTACTGTCAATGCTCCCTTGAGGAGCTCGATTCCTGTTCTGACAGGATGAGTGCTAACGCCGAGAGGATAATGGGCTGGGCAGCACTAAACAGACTTAAGCTGAATGTTAGTAAGACTAAGGCGATCGTCCTGGGCTCACCCTACTATATCAATGCTCTACCTTCTACTGCTAACACCTATATAAATATAGGGGGGGAGGGGGGCAGGTCAACTTTGAATCATCTGTGCGCGACCTGGGGCTGGTGCTTGACTCAAAACTTACGTGGAAAGAGCACGTTACACAAACTTGTAAACGTGCTCACTCTTTAATGTATCGGCTATATTTCTTTCGGAAGAGCACTAGCCTCAGATTGCGCCAACATTTGGTGCAAGCACTCCTATTTCCCCTCATCGACTACTGCTCACTTGTTTACTGCGACCTGACTCAAGAGCTTGACTTAAAACTGCAGAGGCTTGTCAATACGGGAATCCGATACATCTATGGTGTAAAGAGGGATGAGCACATCTCCCCTTACAGGCGTGAGTTGCAATGGCTCACCACCGCCGGACGTAGGAAGTACTTCATGGCCTGTTTTCTTAGAAAAATTTTCAACACCTCAATACCAGCTTATCTACTAGCCTATTTTGACTTCCACGTCGCACTCAGGCCTGTCAGGGGCGAGGTGACTCCACTGGACATCCCGTCCTTCAAGACGGAGACGCTGAAGAATTCATTTTTCATCAGCGCCTCCTACCTCTGGAACAGCCTTCCATCTCAACTTCGCGACACACTATCCATATCACACTTCAAACAAGCAGCTAAAAATTATTTCTTTAATTTGGAAAACACATAAACATCGCACAAACATACATACATTCTCTTTCATCTCATTTCATCTCTCAACATCACACACACCTTTACACTATATACCCTTACACAAATTTTATTTATTCTTTATCATAATACACTATATTTGTGTATGTACAACATAATGTACAAAAATAAAGAGCAATTAATCTAATCTAATCTAATCTCTCTCTCTCTCTCTCTCTCTCAGGAAATGTTTCGCGGCTCTCTCTCTCCTCAGGAAAAACGCGTTCTTTCTTCCTCGCGAAACGAAACTTCTATTTCTGAAAACTCTTGTTTTTCCGTATATCGAGTATTGTTCGGCCCAGTTACTCGGGTTGACTGACGAGCTTGCGACCAAACTTGATCGCTACAAAAACGCCGCAATGCAATTCGTCGAGGGTATTAAACGATATCATCACATCACGCCCACGTACAAGAAATACGGGTCTGCATCGTACCCCTATTATCACTAGCTATGATAACAGTGTCATCAGCATAAGACATAATAGTATCATTTTGCATATCTCTCAATAGATCATTAACATAAAATATGAAAAATAAAGGCCCCAATATGGTCCCTTGTGGGACACCAATGGGTATATTTTTGTAATTACTTTTGCAGTTTTGGATTTTAACACATTGTTTTCTATCTGAGAGATAGCTAGTTATCAGATTTAGTACACTACCTCTGATTCCGTATCTATCTAGTTTATCTAGTAAGATTTTGTGGTCTACTGTGTCAAAAGTCTTTGCTAAATCTAGGAAGGTGGTGATAATAGTAATGCTTTTGTCTAGACTATTATAGATAATATTTGATATATAGTTTAAAGCGTCAATGGTTCCTCTATTTTTTACAAACCCAAATTGTTTATCAGAAATTATTTCGCATTCAGTTAAAAAACTATACAATCTCTTGTACATTATTTTTTCAAAAATTTTTGCTATATTTGATATCAGGGAGATTGGTCTGCAATTTGACATACACGACCTATCCCCAGCCTTATATATAGGAACTATGTCTGCACATTTTAGGGCATCTGGCCAGATGAATTGTTGAACACATAGATTAAAGATGTGTTCCAATGGTTTTGCTATATGATTTGCTAACGTTTTTATCGTTTTTGCATTTATATTATCAACACCTCCAGCTTTTTTTCAATGAATCTATACATTTTATAATTTCAAAACTATCTGTTGGATAGATAAAAATTGATTTGTTATTTCTTTCTGGCAGCTTTAATTGTTCATCATGCAAATTAGAAATTTTGTTACTTAAATCAGAGCCTACTTTACAAAAATAGTCATTCATTATGTTTGCTATATTGCCCTTATCTTCAATTTTTTGTTTATTTACAACTAAATAGTCAATTGACTTGTTTTGCTGGATTTTTTTGCCAAGCTTAGTATTAATAATCTTCCATAGCTGTCTTGGGTTGTCTATATTGCGTTTTATTTCATTGTTTTCGAATTTGTATTTTGCATCTTTTATGACTCTATTTAACATTTTTTCATAATCTTTATATTCATTTTTTAGTACTTGATTCGTTGGGTTTTTTTTCCATACTTTATACAAATGTTCTTTTGTATTACACGACACCTGTATTGCATTGGTTATCCAATTTTTCCTAGGTGATGAGGTACTATTTTTCTTATTTACTTTTTTACTGCACGTGGCTTTGTCAACACAGCTATGGATCATTTTTATTAATTCTTTTAAAGCTTCGTTGGAGTCTTGTATTGCCAGCAAAGATTGCCAGTCAATTCTTTTAGCGAAGTTTTTTAATCTACCATAATTCACGTATGTGATATCGTTTTCGCTTACATTTTTAAATTTAAGTTGGTCCATGGTTATGAACAACGGGCAGTGATCATTAAAAGATGTGTTTAATTTAAAAGATTCTAGTATAATATTTTTAGTCTTAGCAAAACAGTTATCAATACACGTGCCCTTATCCTGATTTAGAGAAGGACGTGTAATTCCTTTAAAGTATGGTAAATATTCATGTTCGAGAAAATTATTTAAGTATTCCTGCATAATAGTTTTTTCACTTATTTCTTTGTTTTCAACATAGTTTTCCAATATATCAATATTAAAGTCTCCAAAAATGCAATGGTTTTTAAGATTTCTATGCCTTGACAAAAACGAACGTAGGCTATTTACGAATTCATTCTTAGGTAAGTCATGGCACCTATACATGGCAGAGATTTTTATTGACTTCCCGGACATAAATTTAATATCAGAACAATTTGCGTGGGATGACATTTACGATATACTTCTGTCTCGCCACGAGACGAGCATTCGCTCGCGGCGGACATCTTGTCTTTTTTTGACCACTATAACGGGCCCTGAGTCCCTAGTCTCTTTGTGAAAATAAACTCTACTCTACTCTACACTCTCTCTCTCTCTCTCTTTCTCTCGCTCGACTCGTGCATTTCTACCTCTCTCCTCAACTCCTCGTCGGACTCTCCCGCTCGTCTTCTTCCTCGGTTTTCTCGATGCTTGTCTCTCTCTCTCTTACTCTCTACTCTACTCTTTATCTTGCACCACACACAACACGCTCTCTTCCACTTTACATACACACTCACGATTCTCGATACGCGCCCGAGATGTTTCGTGACGCGATCCTGCAATCCCTGCAACGAAAACAGCAACAATCTTGCGAACACGTCTTTCCTCCTCGACGGCTCGAGACTCAGGGGCTGACCCCGCGCCGCGACTCGCGTGCTCAGTCCCGCTCCCGCTCGCGACTAATCAGTGCACTCTCCCCTCAGGTCGCGGCGTCGGCCGACGAGCTTCGAGGATTGCTGCGAGTCTGAAAATGCACTGTTTCCGCGAGCTCGACCCTTCTCTCGCAGATCTGGCGCTCTCCGCCCGCCCGATTGGCCGCGCTGTTACCACGCGCGTCTTCGCTCTCTCTCTCTCTCTCTCTCTCTCTCTCTCTCTCTCTCTCTCTCTC
>QLYP01000126.1:347344-372333 GCA_016647725.1 Nasonia giraulti | reverse complement strand
TCTCTCTCTCTCTCTCTCTCTCTCTCTCTCTCTCTCTCTCTCTCTCTTACTCACTCTCACGTACATAATACCGGGGCTCTGTCGCAGCAGAGCTCCAAGTACGATCCCGCGATCACTCATTCCTGGAAATCTCTACCCTCGACTTCTTCCTTGGAAATGGCCGCGGCTCCTCATAGCTCTGATGTTCTCTCGGAACTTCGGTCCTCTTCTCTCGATGCTCTCCTTTTCTCCGACACTCACGAAAACAAACAAAATTCACTTGCGTTAATAATTGCAAAACGCAATTATTATTCATTCGGAAAAGGCGGCCTTGCGACGGACAACGTACCGTCGCAATTGTTTTTATTTTTTTTTAATAAAACTTTTACGCAAAAATTCTTGAATTTCTAGAATTATTGCTGAATTTTAGTATCAGTATAATAATAAATTTAAAATAAGATTGTTTTTGTTTACTTACTCACAAATCCTATTTTTGCCGGTAAATCAGAAAATTTGATGATTTTCAAAGTTTTATTTTTAAATAAATTGAATTCTCCTAATTTAGATGATTTAGATATAGATGAATAATGTTGTTAATTAAGATCATAAAATATATTCCAATATTTTTTGGCCTTAGGAACAGTTACACTTTCTAATAAAATTTTCTACAAAACAATATCAATATTGATTAGATAAAACTTTAACGAAAAAAAAAATAAAAACATAATATAAAAAACATAGAATTTAGTTTACTTCATTATTTTTTACTTCTGAAACAAACTTTGAAATCATTTCATCAAACATATTACATTGAATACGTTAACCATCGATGTTATTTAAAATAAACTTAAAAATTTTGAACTCTTCATTTTTTTCCTATTAATAAAAGTTTTTTCACAAATGATTTCGTCTATGTATCCTATTACTGAACTGAAATAATTAAATTTGAATTTTAAATAATTATTGATTAATATACAATAATATATAAAGATATATAATTACGCTGATTTATCTCCTATTTGTAGTTTGTTTTTAAAAAATTCTGAAGTTGAAAATGCAATTGTTTTTCTTTTATTTTTCTTCTAATTGAATATATTTTGAAGCTTTCCTTTTGCTCGTCATGTTGATACTATTTCTAAATTGAAAATATTCAACATATATATATATATATATATATATATATATATATATATATATATAATGAAAATGTGTGCATATTTTATTTTGATTTTGATGTAACAATAAATGACGTTTTAAATGATAATGTCTTATAAAACATTTTCCACATTTTAAACAGTACAAATTTCTTGTTTGAGCGTGCTCTTTTAAATGTTTTGCTAAATTATAATTATTTTTAATACTTCAATCGCAAAATATACATGTATGATTTGATTTTATATGATTTTCCGACCGGATGATGACCGATTGTGCGGCGTTTAATCATAATATATAAATAATATATTACCTTTAATTTAGATTGCTTTACAAAATCCATTGGGCTCAAACAACACAACGGAATAATAACAGCAGCAGCAATCCATTTATTAATTAATTCTTCTCTCAGATATGAATTTTTTCTTATCTCACATATTAATTTCACTACACTATCACTAAACAATTTAGTTTAATTTAGCACAACTCCCGATTAATTTTTCATGAAACGGAACAATTTTATACGATGGACTGATTTGACGTTCAAAATCAAACTAAACAACATAAATACAAGTAAGCTGTTTATATCATCAGAATTAAACATTGCTACGTATAAAAATAGAACGTTCTCGTTTTGCACAACGATAATCGTTCTTGCGATGCTTGATATCCTTAAAATTCGCAATAAGCAGAAACTGCAACGACTATTTCGTATATGTTTAAGTACATTATGTAGATTTTACGTATTTCCGTCGTTGCTAGAGATTGGTAAACCTATATAACGGAGTTCGTGGTATCTTTGTGCGAGTTTATTAGCAAAGAAATAGATATTCTACGTTCAACAATTAAAAATTCTAGTCCTGAAAGAGCAGCTAAAGAAAAAAGTGGAAAAATGACGTAGGGAGCAAGCGTCGCACTATGGGATATTTCGATTTTTCCTGTTTCAAAATCAAATAAGTCCGAATCCAGTCGGTCGATCAACATTTTGGAATTTTTGGAAGATGATGTTCGAACTATCAGAAATCATAGAAAAATGACCAGAAATGTTGATGTTTACTGTATGGTCCAGGATAACTAGTTAAAGTTCACGGTTTTCGCAAAAAAATCACAAAAGTCACTGTAGTATAACACTCAGTTAATACCTTTCTGCCGTGTTCTGAAGTTTAGATAAGGAACTGTATATTCAATTGTACTATACACAGAGGTGCAAACGCCGCACACTTCGACGAACGATAAAGAGAGACGAGAGATATTACCCCGTCGACGTGAGAAAGTGAGAGTGCAGGTACTTACAACTCATTGTCAGTAGTGGCAGTAGTACTTATCGCAACGGACGTGGAGATGCAGCAGTTCGGACGGGCGTCGCAGCGGCTCGTCAGTAACGCACGGACGAATATCGTTCGCTTTTGAGATGCTCGCAGGAACCACAACAAACACGCGTATAATAGCAGCGCGAGCTATAATCTTATTACAATTAGTACATGATTAGCCGTTAGACATTTAACGTGCACTCGGCCGTCACAACACCCTCCCCCAGACGCTGTGTACCCTGCCAGGTGTCAGCTACCGTTCCGTTTCGGTCAACTAGTTCGTAAATACCTGGGCTCAGTATACGGCTGATTTTGAAGGGGCCGATAAACGGTGGAGCTAATTTAGCTGACACTCCCTCCGCTGCTGATGACAGTACTCTATTCTTCTTCCAGACTTCGTCGCCTACTGAGTACTCAACGTTTCGGTGTCGGCTGTTGAAATATTTGGCCTGACGCGCTTGCGCTTCTTGAGCGTTATCGTTAGCCGCTTCTTGGAGTTCTCTCAGCTTCTCCATCCTAGCCTTCCATTCAGATATAGCGATCTGATCTTCGTTGGCTATAGCTTCAATCTCCTCTTGTCGAAGCAGAGATTTGGGATGGCTCGGCTGTCTACCAAAATTCAGCATCGCCGGAGAAGTCTGGAGTGATTCTTGTGAAGCCGTGTTCATACTGAATGCGAACTCTGCAATATGTTCGTCCCAGTTTTTATGATGACCCTCGATATATTCCCGAATCAGCGTTTTAATCGTGCAGTTCGCACGTTCTACGGTGTTAGGCTGAGGGTGATTCGGTGGTGCGTACGTATGGTGTACTCCCCGTTCCTCTAGGAATTTATCCATAGCCTTATTTCGGAACTCTGTTCCGTTCTCGGAAAAGAAGACTTTTGACGTTCCGAACCGTAGAAAAACCTGTTCATTCAAGTTTTTAATGATGGTCTGAGCGTTGGCCTTTCGTATAGGTATGCATTCTACCCACCTGGTAAACATGTCTTGAAACACTAGTAAATATTCATAACCGTGAGTAGACCTTGGTAGCGGACCGATTACGTCACCAGCAACTGTTTCCCATGTTGCGACTGCCCATCTGACCAGCTGGTTTTCTTTGTTCAACTTTTCCAAATAGCTGTAATAGTGTGGTTCGAGATCGGGCGTAATCAAGGAGTCGATCATACGCTGGAAGCAGGGAGGAGCACCAGCTAAGCCGAACGGGAGACGTTTCCATTGGAACAACCCCATTCCCGGGACCTTGAATGCTGTATACGGTCGACTTTCCTTTTTTATTTTTATCTAATGGTAAGCGTTGCTCAAATCTATCGTAGATATGTAACGAGTACGCTGAAGTTTACTCAAGATAGTATCCATGAAAGGTAGGGGGTAAGCACTTACTTTGGAAACTTTATTTAATTTGCGGAAGTCGATGCACAATCGACGCTTTCCACTATTCCCCTTTTTCACCATCACGACGGGACTAGCCCAGTCGCTGAACGAAGGCTCGATGATATCTGCTGCTAGTATCTCCCTTACTTGAGAAAAGAGCATTTCTTCGAGTTTCTTCGAAACCGGATAGAATTTCTGCTTGGTCGAACGACATGTCTCTACCTCTAGATCGAACTCCACCAAGTTCGTAAAGCCGAGCGGCCCATCATCTTTAGGAATTAACCGATCGAGTAATTCTTCTAACATCCGTTTCTGGCCTTCATGCAAATCCTGCAGGCCAATCGAAGCTAAGACCGGTTGAGTGGTTCCGTCTGTTACCGCTTCACAAGCGTTTATGACTTCGGTTGAATTTTTAACGTTCATTCACGAGGGTTAAGCCTGGCGTCGAATTGTAGAACGAAGTCAGCGCCTAAATTGCATCCTTCACGTAAGTCAGGTACTACTAGCGTAGTAAGCGTCCTGGTTTGTCCACCGATCGTGAAGGGCAAGTCGACTGTTCCAGTCACCATTGAGGTTTTACCGTCAGCCATGCAGGCGACTATTCCGTCACATGGTTTTATTTCTGCGTTACATGCACTGGCTAGTTGTACGGACGTAGCCCCGATGCAAGTTTGAGTGGCTCCTGGGTCGTAAAGGGCCCTGACCCTGAATTCACCTACCTGCACCTGCAGCCACCAGCGCTGGTCTGATAAAACAGCGTTACTACTGGTCGCTGCACAGTGTGCTATTGCAGTCGGATTTAGTTGTTCAATCGACTGTGATGCCGAGATCCCTGAATTAACCTCGGGGTCAGTACGGATCTCGCTTACTGTTCCCCTTTGGCTTTTCCCGCACAATTGGGACACGTCTTCTTCGTAAAGCCCGGTGACTTACAAGTCCAGCAAGCTAGTTCTCTTTTTTCCTCGTTTACTGAGTCACTCGATTTTCCAGATGATTTATTGGCCTCCTTGGAGTCGGATTTATTTTTCACATCTATTGGCGCCGTGGACTTCGTCTGCTGATTTTCCGCAAAGGTTTTCTTCTTATCCTCGGTAAATCTATTGGAGCCTTTTTGGTTCTGCCGGCCGTTGTTATCCTTCTTTGCTATTGAAGGGTAATTGTTGTTGACCCAAGTCTTGAACCAGAGGGGTGGCTCCTCTGCATCAGTTGGACAGATAGCTGCTAACGCCGGCTGATTTTTATTCTTTGCCTTCTCCGGTGGATTATAAGCCGCTCCTGGTAGCATAGATATCTCCGGAGTAGGGGGTGGCTTGTTACATGATTTTGCTCTTGTCCGTTTCTCGGCACTCACAGCTTTACTCTTGAATTCGTTTAGAGTTTCGAATTCCATTCGACCGAAAATCAATTTTAACTCTGGATTCATATTTTGATATAAAATATCCAGCTGTTTCGAACTGGTAGGGCATTCGGCATACGGTTGAATATCGTGACCATGCTAACGTAGTAATCGTTTACGTCTTCTTGTGGTCCCTGCGTACGTGAACTCGCCTCCACAATTAGTTGTGAGCACTCTTCGTCTGTCATGCCGTACGTTGCTCTGGCTTCCTCGCAGAAATCTTCCCACGTGTGCCATTTCGGACGTTCAACCCTAGCCCATTTCAATGCTCTTCCTGATAGTAAAGAAGTGGTATGTGATAACGCGTCTAACAATTCTTCCTCTGAAATTCTTGGACGAGCTAGTTTCCTGCAACCCTCCACTAATCTGATAAACTCTTCTACATCTTCTGTCGACGTGCCTCCGAATTTTACATTCCATTTCCGTATTTTGTCGTTAATATTGGCGGAATTTTCTCTCAACGTACTTTGGAGGTTAGAGTCATAATATCCAGACGTATTAATCTGTAGGTTGCTTGGCCCTCGTTCTGAAACCAGGCGATTTGGACATATTGGCTGGTCCCCCTCTCTCCAAACATTCCCACTCCTTTGCTGAGAATCACCAGTATATTGTGGTTGGTTTATTCTATGCTGATCGCACGTCTGGTAACCCTGGCTTCGATGACATGTAGATACTTGTGCCTGTTGTGCCATTCTGTTCTGTGCAAATATATTCCTCTCGTAACTCGACAGTGATAACGTATACGGAGGCTGAATCGGCCGTAGTTGGCCAGGCGTATGGTTGTGTGGTGTCGACTGTTGACTTAGCCTTCGCTGAGGTTGCTGGTATATATCGCTATCTTCTAATTCTGAAGTTGAGAGATTCTTGTTCGTTCGAAATACCTAGTCGTGTACGTGTCATTAAAATCTACGTGTTTACTCTTGGTCTTTACTGATGGTGCATCTTCTTTCGATCGTGTAAATTCTGATGTTCCTAAACGGGTACTACACGCTGTGGGCTCTCTCTGAGCGCTATTAGCTATACGTAATTTTTTTATATATTCGCACGCCTCATCTTGTATTTTCTTATATTGTGCGATTTCGTCGTCTTTATTTAATAGGTCGTCGACGACTCTTTTCGGTAATTTATACGTGCAGCTGTTGCTGGCTAAATACATCAGGAAATCGACGTTCGATGTTCTCTCTTGTACATCCGCTAATTCTGGGGGATTCGCGTCTATTCTTATTTGATCCGGATTTCCGAGGCTTTCCTCAACAACGTCATTCCCTACCGCGCTAGTATTATCGCACGGATTACCACCGAAAATTGTTGCTAACGGTTGTCCAACCTGTTCTCTATGTAGCGGTTGACCGAACCCTATTGTTACTGGTTCCAACCAGCTGAATTCGTTTTCGACGCCGCTTGGATTGCTGCAATCCGCAGGCTGATACGCCTGTTGCTCCTGACTTTCGGCATCAGGATTGCTGATTGCATTTCTTTGGTGCAAAATTCTTAGATTTATTTGATTCGCGTTCCGCTCTTCTTCTTCAAATATGCCGCTGACTTCTTGAGGGATATAATTCGTTATGTACGACGCGCGTCGTGTCGCCCGCGACCTAAATAACTCCTCCGAATTTAACAAGGTTAGCGACGGACGGAAGTCTTCTGGCGCGTAGTCACCTGCTAGGCACCTAAACAATCGACGCATTCTGTCTTCATCAGGTCCCCTATCCTGCAAACCTAAGAAATCTAACGCTTGACCTAACGTATTCGTATCCATCGATCTTACGTGGTCTTGTATCGCTACATACGATCTGCTTAAGTCTATGTACGAGCCAGTTAAAGACATTGTACTCGTTGAGTATTCTGACATTTAATAGAAGCAGAGCCGAGTCACATTCAGCACAACCAAAAAAAAAACTCAGGATTCAACAATCCAAGTTACACTCGAAGTGAATTTAATAATTAGTTGTCGACACTGGAACACACATTTGCTTTTTTGATTAATACGTGTGATTTAATTTTAATCACTCAATTAAATTTGTAGATCGGTAACAATAATTTGTTTTTGAATCGCGATAAATTGCCTGACAGAGCAAGTAATCACGCACGTTTTGTGCTACAAGTTTTAAAATCTGAGAAAGAGAAAAAAACTTACTAATTTAAAAAAAAAACAATTCCACTTTAATAAATTATTTGTGAATTTAAATGTTACTAACTCCCTCTATCATGCAAATTTTTTTTTCTTTTTTTCTCTACGCGAATTCGAAAAAGCAATTATACGCCGGAGCGGCGCGTGTTGATTGTATATGTATATTTATTCGTACGTTTCTGTACTCAACTACACAGCTATTTTTCTCACAAAACCAGGCTCAAGATCTCACGAAAATTTTCTAAATTATTATCGCGATTTATGCCTTAACATTCCTAATAACACAACAATTTGTTGAACTGCGTGATTACGGCTTAAACAGTAGTCAAGTTCAAAAATTGCATCAGAGTGCAAAAAGAATTCTCAAAACCCATACAATAGTTTGAATTCCTATACTGACTATAGTTCATCAGTCTCACTCGCACTCAGCCCAAAATTCCTTGCCTAACGGGCGACACGGTATGAATTCGAGCTCTCGGTTCGCGGCGCGCCATGTAAACAATATATACGCTCGCTGTCGCTGGCCGCTCGGTCGTTGACCGTTTTGAATTTTGAAGGCTGATGCCTGCCGCTACAAAATTAAACTGCGCGTATTATTCGACGCTGTCTAATACTTTTTACCGTTGCGGTCAGTTTTTTTTCCGAGTCTCATCTACGCCTACAATGTGTCGACACTGTAGCACGAGTAGCCGCTATACAATTTTTGTACACTCGCGAGTTAAATAGCTTGACCTTGACACACGTTGGGCGCCATTTATAACACTCAGTTAATACCTTTCTGCCGTGTTATAACCAGGGCCAGAAGGGTCCTGTTTATTGTAAATTAACGTCGTGCGTGCTGAAGGCACGGCTCGGCTTACTCAGATCATGCACGTGTTTTTACACGGGCCCGCGGAGGCGGCGTAGGTCGGGTCGTAGGAAATAACACACGAGAAGTTTAGATAAGGAACTGTATATTCAATTGTACTATACACAGAGGTGAAAACGCCGCATACTTCGACGAACGATAAAGAGAGACGAGAGATATTACCCCGTCGACGTGAGAAAGTGAGAGTGCAGGTACTTACAACTCATTGTCAGTAGTGGCAGTAGTACTTAACGCAACGGACGTGGAGATGCAGCAGTTCGGACGGGCGTCGCAGCGGCTCGTCAGTAACGCACGGACGAATATCGTTCGCTTTCGAGATGCTCGCAGGAACCACAACAAACACGCGTATAGTAGCAGCGAAGGCTACTCGTGTGGATAGCGCAGCGAGACTAACTCTAGTCGCGGCTCTCCCGGCCGTCGGCACATCGTTGTCATATCTCGCCAACGTTGTGCGGCCAGGCGGCAACCGCGCTACCTATGCTCTCACTCTCTCTGTCTCTATCTTGCCTCGTCTCTTGTTCTCGCTCGTTTCGGCGCTCGTTGGCAGCTTCCTGAAACAATAATCTTATTACAATTAGTACATGATTAGCCGTTAGACATTTGACGTGCACTCGGCCGTCACAGTAGATCAATGGAATTTTTTTTATTTAATGTTTGTAAACGATATTTTTATGTATTTTTTCCCGCTGAATTCAAATCTGCCCCTTAAAATTTTGTAGAATTTTTTTTTCATCCAGACAATCGGGAAAAACGTGTAGAATCGCCAAAATTTTGTCTTTTATGACTCCGTAGGATTTGTTCTCATTCTAGACAGTTATAAAACTCTGTCATTTTATGTCTTTTACAATGCTAATGGTAAATATATGTTTGATTACATAAACTGTATAATAAATACGTCATACGACCCACATTTACGCATGAGCGCGCGCGTTTTAGCGCAAAAAAGGAAACAATTCTTTATTTAATACTTGCTGGAGCAGAGAAAAAATGAGAAAAAAGCTTATTCTTATGTATTTTTGCCCGCTGAATACGAATCTACCATTGTTTTTGGCCTATGTAGCCCCGGTTCTTGCATAACCTCAAAAAATACTCAAAAAGAAGTTTTACTCGGATAAGACTCGCGAAAGTAAACAAAAAATTAGATAAAAAGCTTATTTTTATGTGTTTTATCCCACTAATCACTAATCTAACTTTATTTTAGGTCCTCTTGAACGTTCGATCGTCTCTAACTCTAAATAACACGTTATGAATGCAGATAAACGTGATTTAAAATTGCAGGGGGTTTACAAAACTTTAAACTAGCTTACAACTACGCATGACACCTTGCTTTTCTTAAATTTAATTATTGTTTCGGCTCATATTTTTTGTCGCAGATATCCCCTTAAATAATTATGTCAGTCATTCGGTTGTATTTTCAAATTTGATCAAATATTGTCATGTTTTGATAAATTTGGTATATGCAAACGAATTAATATTTATGATAGCATAGCTTATATTATTAATAATACATACATAGGTATGTATTATTAATAATATAAGAATATAAAAATTTATTTTTTAAATAAATAAATAATAAAATCTATAATATAATAATTAATCTATAATTAGGTTCCTGTGAGGCGAAACAATACATAGAAATGAGTTTGTCCAAAACTTTATAACCACCCCTGCAATTTTCAATCACATTTATCTGCATAAATGAGGTGTTATTTAAATTATGAAATTTATATAAATCGGCAATAAGATTTATTAAAAAAAAAATGTAATCGACATGTAATAGTAATTTACAAAGTTTTAATACATCAAAATAATAAACACGAGAAACTGCGTTGTTTTGCTTTGTTTAGAACTGTGTACTTTACCGATTCCTGCCTTGTTTTCTTCTTCGTCAGAACAACAGTTCTTGAAATTTTATCTATTATTTTGAAAGAATGTTGTTCATAATGTAATTTTAGCGTATCATGAGTATTAGTATAACTTTGACAGTTGATGTGTGCATAGCAAAGAGATAATAAGATATCTCATACGTACATTTACTTACATCGCGATTTTCATAAGTGGTGTTAACTTTTTTAATTAATTGTACATTTCACATGTAATCATGACATAAAATAAAGGTAAGTGTAAAGTAATATTTTAAAACTCATTTAAAGCCATATTTTTTTTTATAAAAGCATGCAAAAATTAGTGTATTTAAAATTTTTAAAAGAGTAACATTTCTCTATAATATTATTTCAACTATTTTATTTATCACAATAATTATAATTTTTTAAGTAACTGTTGTATTTGCAATATAATGAATGCTACTATTAATAGTGGATAGGCTATAGGCATACCAAAACATAGGCATACTAAAACACCCCCTCTCCTCTCAGAGTGTTTTGGTACCCGCTGGAAGAGGAGGGATCCCCTCTCTCTCTCCAAGGTACTAAAACACCCTCTCCTCTCAGAGTGTTTTAGTACCCGATGAGAGAGTGGGGATAATTTTTCCTCTCTTTCTCTCTATTATGTTTTGGAATGCCTATAACGTTCTCTACTTTTTTTTAAATTTTTTTTTTATTTTTTTATTTTACTTTACAGTTTATGCTGATAGAATAATTTCATGAGTTTGACGTTGTGCAATGCACAGGTCGTCTTATAGCTTGGATTATGATTTGTGCATACTGTGACGCACTTAAAAGATGGTTTTGACGGATAGCCATACTGTTCAATATTGTGAACAGGAAATTTGAATCGTTGAAGCCATTTCTGTTTTAATGCACCCATAACAAAAATTTTTGATGCATCATGTAAAGCGTCACGAAGCAAGTTTCCGATTTGAGAGTAGTCATGTCCATCCGTTTTCCACCTGATGCCATGATAATTATGTTTGAGCCATTTGTTTTCCCTTTGCATTTTGTCTGAGAGTTTCTTCCATGAGAAGGGATTTTTGAATGTTAGAACAATAGGATCTGCACTATTTTCCTTGAGAGGTATGATTGCTAATTCCTTTAGAATATAATCTTCTTCGGTTTGCTTGAAACCAGTCATGTCTCCTGCATGCTCCATTTTCCGGTGCAGCTTAGACGAGCTTCTTGACATCTCCACTAATAGGATTGTACTGAACGATGCGATCGTGTAAGATCAGACAGTAGGCTGAAGTGTTAGCAGGAAAATCTTTTTTAGCCTCAAACTCCAGACGTACATCGACAGGAGCGCTCTTGAGAGATTCGTTTTGTCGTGAACAGTCAATAACTACGAGTGGTGCAAAGTTGAGAAACGAAGACTTTGTCAGCAGCGGTTGCGGATCTCTTCCATAGTAGGATTTTTGAAAATTAGCGTACATATCATAGAGAATGGCAAACTGATTTTTAGCTATGTCGAGATTCATATTGTTGTATGGATAATATTGTGAATTCAAGAAAAGTTTCACATTACTCAACTCACAATGGTCAAATCGACTGGCGTTTGCAGTTCTCAATGATTTTCTCTTTGTTTGCAGTCCAAGAATCACAAAACGAGGGTTTTGCAATTGATTTGATGTTTTCACCGTCCAGACGTGTTTAGTAGTGCTTGGGAGAAGAGGATATTCAAATAACTCCCAAGAACGGAAACACATGGAGATTATCTTTACCAATGAAATTCAATAGCTGGATTTTTTGTTTATCAGATGCAACAACATATGGCATCAACCACTCTATCTTTGATACTTTTACTTCGTAATCTTCATAAGTAGTTACACCAGATGCTACAGTGCCTTCCTGGATTATTACGTTCAAGTCGCTTCTCGATCTTGTGAGAATGAGCTCATGCTTCATATTAACTATAATCTTTTTATAGTCTTCTGCAAAACCCAAGATCATACTCAGTGGAATCGCAACGTCAAAATTGCCCTTGTCATCTACGACCGATTTGATATTGTCTTGAATACCAAGCCAGCCTGCATTCTCCAGCATATCATTCTGATTCAAATTAAATGAAATCAATCCTTTCATAACACTGCTCAGACCAACATTTTTACTTTTATCTATCTCCACAGCATTAATCTCATAACGAATTTCATCAAACAGATGACAAATGCCATTGTTGACAAATTTAGTTTTAGCAAGTGCTGCTGATCCACCTTTTACTTGCAATTTTCCACATACATGGATAGAGCTACGCGATGGTAAGAGACATATATCTTGATGTTGGATAGAAATACGAATTTCATCACTGTTGTCAAAATTTAATGATGAGTATGGTTGATGTGCGTGTACTTAGTAATGATCAATAGACTCATCGAATACGACACCTGATCGAATGCTTAGAATTTCGTCCATTTTTCTGGAAACAGCAAAGAATTATACACGTGACTTTTTTCCACGAACTTTTAGTCCTAGACTTTTCAGAAACTGAATGCTCTTGCGTGTTAACGGTTTGAGTTTCTTCGGTCGACTGATGACTGGTTGCCATGATGACTGATTTATATATGATCCAGAATTGTAAACGATGCCCATTATAAAGATTTGATGTGAAGTCTAATAGCGATTTCCTCTCCTCGAAAATTCACTAAATTTCCATCCTGATCGACAATTTGAATTTGTAGATGATCTATGTACTTGACACTGACCGGTAGATATATGACGTGTGACGGAACTTCTATGATTTTATATCCCGGAGGCACTCTGGGAAAGAACTCATGGATTGTATGAACTTTCATATTATTGATATAAGCACCTCCAGTAATATTGCTCTCAACTCTGAGTGCATTAATTCTCAATATTTTCACTGGTAAATCAGAGCTGTGTTGAATGTTCTCTTCGAGAGTGCGAGGAGCAAAGCCGAGGAGACGGCCTATGGAATCATAAGGTGTGAGATCTATCGGATGACTGCAGAGAATTTCACTTCTAAGAGTATTGTTGTTAGCTTTCAACGAGAAATCGATTCCTTTGGATTTCAAATTTGCTTGTAAAAATTGATTAATAGCATCAATCTCATAACTACCAGTAGGAATATTAATAATAATATCTCCGTTTAAATGCAGTTTATTATTTGAATAGTCAACATTGGGAATAGAGTTAAATGATAAAAGTTCAACTAAACTCAAGATAAAATTTTTATGCTTCGGTAGTTCAATCGAAGGAAAATATTGCGCTTCTAAGACAGATGAGTTTCCTGAGAGACTCAAAGTGAAGTTATCTTCTATGACTGATCGGAAGATAATGATTGTATTCGTCAGTGAGCACCTCTTTTATAGTCTCCCAGCTAAGAAAAAGAGACAAAGATGGCCACATATAAATGAGTCAAAATTTTGATATCTTTTATAGTTGTATTTCACTTCTTTCACGTTAAAATACAACATGAGATCTTTAGGATGTTTAAGATCACCAAAACTATCAAAATAAATCACTTCAGGACCACGTTTGCGGTAGCAAACCCAGTGAGTGCCTCTATTTTGAAAGTCGTCCAAGTTTACCACTGATGTTTCATTATGCCATGGACCATCGGGTGGTAGATTATTTTTCATGAAAACACCTCTGAAATGTGAGATTTTCATCATATGAGCGTATTTTTTTAGATCGTAGTCAGTCAGTGCACGAATTGGCAAAGTTAAATCGAAGTTTTTTTTTCTACTGACTTGATGACCACGACCGATATGAGGTTTCATAAATAATCCCATTCCAGTTTTATAGGGCTTAAGATGAAGACCTTTACCTAAAGCAATAGCTTCCATGGTCTTATTATGCCTCTTACTTTCTTCATGGTTTTTCTGCGCAGCTTTAGCATCATTAACTGCTTTAGCTATTCCAGCAGCGCCTCCTGCTAGAGCACCGGTTGCACTTAGTCCTGGGAACAATGGAATGAGAAAAGGAAGAACTCCACCAATTTTTGATGGAAGCGTCAGAACACGTGGAATGATAACTTTTTTCTTTCCACCTACACTTTTAACAGCTTGACGTGCACCCTTCAAGGCTGATTGAATAACCTTACGAGAACTTTTACTTGTTGACATTGATTTTTTAGCCGCAGTCACTGACTTATTAAATTTCAGTCCCATTCCAGTTTTTCCTTTTAATTTCATAGCATTGCTAACAGCAAAAGCAAAAGCTTTTTCGCCAAGACTAGCATCCTTAGCTCTGACACGTTGCATAGCTTCCTCAGCAAGCATCTTATCAGCAGCTTTACGATCTCCGTTTTTATCGGAGTAAGCTATGTCGTGTTTCTTACAAGCCTGATCAAGCGGATTAATACCAGGATCTCCTCTTTTCATTCGCTTTTTCAATTTAGTTCCGGGACCGCAGTATTGATATCCAGGAAGATGCATTTCAACAGGTAAGTTATTGATAACTTTATCAAGCAATCCATAGCCTTTCGGCTGTTTCTGAGATTTGTGTATGATCATCTCTCTTCGAGTGTTGATTCACAACTGACGTTCATGGTATAAAACGAGCGTTTATATTTCGAGAGCTCAATGTTGAATCTGACTCTGTTGTGTGAACATGGATTTTACCGAGCAGAACGTCAAACTCCCTGTCACGAATTTTGATTTTGGAAAAGAGAAGAGAAAGAAGCGTCATGGGGAATTACTGCTAGATAGTATACGAGCAGTATTCTGTGGTCCATCAAACTGTGGAAAAACAATAGTTTATTGTCTTTAATTACACACCCCAATGGTCTTAGGTTTGAAAATTTGTATGTATACTCTAAATCCTTGAATCAGCCAAAGTATCAATTTCTCAAAAATCTCTTGGATCCGATTGAAAAAGTATCATATCTTCCGTTCAGTGAGCATGAATCTGTAGTATCTCCAGATGAAGCCCTTCCAAATTCAATAATGATTTTTGATGATGTGGCATGTGTGAAGCAGAATAACGTCAGAGCATTCTTCTGTATTGGGAGACATAAGAGTGTAGATAGATTCTATCTATGTCAATCTTATGCTCATATATGAAAACATCTCATTAGAGATAATGTCAATTTGTTAGTAAATTATCGACAAGATGATGTAAATCTTAAACATATCTATGAAGATCATGTGAATACCGATTTAACTTTCAAAGAATTTCGGAATCTTTGTTCTGAATGTTGGAAGAATGGTAAATATGGATTCATCGTTATTGACAAAGATAGGCCGATGAATAAGGGTAGATACAGAAAAGGATTTGATTGTTTTGCAATAAAAAAGGAATTATGAGTCTCATACTTACAGTTCAGTTGTAGACATCGCCACGACAGCATGTCAGACTTCACGAAAGAGTTCTTAGTGAGCTCTTGCGAGCTCGTGAGGCTATTAAGAAAAAATACACTTTATTAAAACAGGAGAAAAATGATTTTGAAAAAGTCATCGGTGACACTCTAAAACCAGTCATCACACCACTTGAGAAACTTGTTGAGATGAAAAGTGAAAGCCCACTACAGCAACCGTCCAATCGCATTTTGGATCAAAACAACAGTAAAAAAATGAAAAAACGAATGAGTATCGATCGATCGAGTTTGCTCAACGATCAAAATAAGAACAATAAATCAAGTTTATTGGATTATACTGTTTATGATTATGATGATGATGATGATGCTTTTGACACAATAACCAATTCTACATTTAGATCTGCGAGTGGAAAAAATGAATCAGCTGAAGACTTTTTATCATTGCTAGATAAAAGCCGTAGAACGATTGATAATATATACGGAGTGCGAAAGGTTGATGAAGTGTATATGATTGGTGATTCAGAAATTGAATTTGATGATAAATATGTCAAAGTCAGAAATGGAAGTTATCCTAAAACGAGTGGACTAATGGAATTGCTATTTAAAAAATATCCGGATGATCTTCTGAGCTCAGCAGATCGTGCAAATTATCGCAAGATTCTGGAAGCAATAAATGCTCATCGGAAAAAATTCAGCAAAGATGAGTCTATACGAATGTCGAGAAGTAATAAATATAAGAATATTTTAGCACCAATGTTCCGCAGTACTCCACGTAAAAAGAACAGTAGCAGCGGTGGAGGACTCATACCTAAATATAAACTAGCTAAGAAAAGTTCTTCCATTGATCTCGTCTACTGGGAAGATCCAAACGAGCTTACTGAGAGACTTCGACTATTAATTGCCGAACGATCAGCTGGAAATAATAATCAAGACAATGAAATCCAGTCGATTATTGAGGTATTACGTGAAGCTGGGCATATATATTGACACGCAACTTTCTTCTTTGCATCAGTACTACCATGAGTCTCGATGTGTTTGGAAGAAAACTTGAGGGCTCGCAAGTGAGTCGTGATCCTCCAGGCATTGGTTTCAATTTTACACCGGACGGTGATTTTGATTTAGAAAACAAGCGACTTTGCAACCTAGGACCACCCAATCAGCCAAACGATGCAATCACCTTGCATTCACTGAAAGTTATTCTACAAACTGAAATAAATTATATAGCTGCTAAAATTTCTGGAATTGGTGAAGTTATAGAAGAATACAAGCAGCAAAACCATCAATTGGAAGTGGATGTAAAATTGCGTTATCTTTATAATACAACTCTTTGCAATTACTCTGGTGTTGATTATATAATTGAAGAAGTGAATAAACAATTAAAAGTTCGTATAGACGAATTTCCAGATGGATTTTCATCTACTGTAAACGAAGATGGAACGTCATAGAGTAGCTGAAGAGCTGCCTAAGCCAGCACGTCGGCGATACAAGAGAAGAAAATATGACATACGTGGAATAGACGAGACTTGGCAAGCTGGTCTTGTAGAAATGATACCATATTCTAAAGAAAACAAAGATTTTCATTACTTACTCACTGTCATAGATATATTTTCGAAGAAGCACAATATAGACTTATACTCTTCACGTAGTAATCTTCATGCAAATATATGCGAACGATTCAATAGAACGTTAAAAAATGCAATGTGGACAGAATTCAGCAAACAAGGAAGCTATAAATGGTTGGATATTCTACCTAACTTGCTCAAAGCACATAATTCGAGAAAACATCGGACAACAGGAATCGAGCCTGAAAATGTTACACAGGCAAATGAGCGAGAAGTCAAGAGACGTTTTCCAAATGAAAAGTCGCCAGTGAAAAAACCAAAATTTAAAGTAGGAGATAAAGTTCGAATAAGTAGGATAAAAAATGTTTTTGAAAAAGGATACACACCAAACTGGTCAACGGAAATTTTCACAATAACGCGAGTTGTAAAAACAGATCCAGTAACTTACCATCTCAAAGATTATTATGATAAATCTGTCTCTGGCGGCTTTTATGAAACGGAAATTCATAAAACTATGTATCCGGAAATTTATTTAGTAGAAAAAGTTTTAAAGAAAAGTGGTAAACGCGTATATAAGTGATATATATATATATATATATATATAAGTGACAAGCATAATAGTTGGATAGATAAAAATGAGATTGTATGAATTATTCAAGGTTCAAATAAATAAGAAAGTAATCGTTATTATATTTAATAATGTATTTATTCATGTAAATTGCACACAAGTTTGAACAAATAAATAAATAATATTTAACAATTATCAGTCTTTGTATTTCATTATTTTAGCATGTGGTGAACTTAAAAGAAGTTCCACCCTGTTATGTTATAAATAAACTAAGTTTATTTGCTGTGTTAGAGAGATTATAGAAAAGTCCTTGATCTTTCAAGATTGCTGATGAGATATTTTCTAGAAGAAATATTTGAAAGCTGTCATCGATCTCGGCCACGATCTTTGTGCCGAATCTCGTCTTTACTTCCTTGAGCGCAGTCACCATGTATGCATGATCTGTTTCTAAGTCCGTGGCTTTCTTCTTGGGCCAAGAACTCGCGCACAGCAATTTTAATGATTTTTTTATAAAAATTAAAATTCTTACGATTATTTTATAATTGTTCAAAAAATATTGTACATGGTTGTTAATTTATTATAAAAAAAATTATGAAAACTTTTATTATTAATTTGAAAAGGGATTGAAATTTGTCATCACCTCTTATTCACACGTAGTCAATTTATTAGATTAGTTTATTTATTTACTTACACTAAAACGAAGACAAAGAGCAGAGTAATTCAATTTAAAAATCATACCTAAATTTTCTGAAATATTTTTCAATTTTTTCAACTTTTCTAAAAATTTCGTACACCTATCGTTAAATAAAACTTTGAATTTGGGAAAACTCCCGCCAGTGTCCGTCGTAGGTTAACCGGAGCTGACGCGCATGCGTTTTAATTTATTTTTTTTTATAATTTTTGTAAATATTATTTATGTTAACGTGATCTATTATTATCTCATCATCTATAATCCTCGGTAAATTGCGTTGTTGCTGTGATCGCTGCGGCTGTGGTTGCAGCTGCTGTTGCTGATGCTGTTGTTCCTGCTGCTGTTACTATTGTTGATGCGGCTGTTGAGGCTACTGTTGCTGTTGTTGATGCTGCTGTTACTGCGATTGTTGCTGTTGTTGCAGCAGTTGCTGCTAATGTTACTGTCGTTGTTGTTGCTATTGTTGCTGTTGCTATTGTTGCTGCTGTTGCTGTTGCTTCTGTTGTTGTTGCTTACTGTCTGTCCTTTTCAATTGTTAAATACCACATCTCGGTACTGGTCTCGTAACCTCTGAAAAAATTAAACGAACTAAAAAATAAATTTATTGTATAAAAAATAATACAAAATAAATCTAGTTTACTGTTAAAGCATTTTTACCTGAAGTCATTGTAGATGTTGCTGGTTTTGGTGACGTCTCTCTCTCTCTCTCTCTCTCTCCTGCCTTCTTCTTCTTCTGCTCGTTGCCTTCTTGTTCTGTAAAAATAAGAAAATAAATTGGTATTATTATTTTTTTTAAATAATGTTATATCATTGTTAGAATAAATGTAATATTTTTACCTTAATATTCGAGGACGTAATCTTAGGAATCCGCGTGAAATTGCGTATACTTTTAACGGATTTGCACGATGCGCAACTGGATGATGTTCCGCTTGCACTGGAGATCGGACTAGAGCTCGAGCGAGCACGTCTTCTTCGGGTCGCCGAGGATTGCCGAGGTTGCTCAGCCATTGGGGATCGTCCAGACGAGTTAGCAGCCTGGGATTGCTGCGGCGAGTCAGCTGCCGGGGATCGTTGAGGCGGGACAGCTGCCGGCGATCAGCCAACGTATATGCTCCTGGGCATCCTGTAGACTTTGTCGGCTCCGAGAAGGCTGCATTGATGAACTTTTTTTTGAAGACATTTTCTTGACAGCTTGCAAGGAAACCTGTGATTGACTCCGGTGTATCTTGAGGGGTTATTTATACTCGAAGACCGGAGCACACTTTTCATTATTTTGCCGAAAATCCTCTGATTTGCTGAACTTCTTTTCCCACCATTTTCCTGAAAAGTCCTCTAATTGGAGAAAAAATGTTCCTCCCTTAATTTCAAAAACACCTCCCTTGACCATGCTCCTCCCCGTGAGATAGTCTATGGGCACTTTTGCAGACATTTTCCAAATTCGAATTGATTTTCACCGCGGGTAGCGAAACAAAAAGAAAGGTCTTGCCAGCAAGTGAAGTTTCTAGATTCCTGCGGCCCTCTTCGGACACTAGTCAAAAGCTAAAAGCCTTTACAACGTTCATCTCTGCAGGTATCTGCAACACTCACGCATTTTCGTCCACTGCTAGCGAAACGAAAAAATGTGGCTGTCTCGGGGATAGAAGTGAATACTGAAGTTCGTTTTTTTTTATATAGGTGAAATAATAAAAATATGTTTATCGTCATTCATCCATTATTTTATTTCTCTCAAACTTTATTTATCTATCGTAGAATCACAGGTATCTTCATTTTTTAATTCAATAAAAGAAACAATTGGTTTGTGATAACTAAAGTATGATATAAACGTTTTAGAATCGATTTTATATAAAAATCTTGAAAATACTGCATGTAATGTTGTGCCATACTTAGTAGTTGATTGTTGCGCATCATTATTCATGTCTAATTGAAAATTATCTTTGAGGAATGTAATTAATGGTTGTGCACTTTCGTCAGCAAACTTAACATTAAAATCTCCTGCTAAAATCAGTGGCATTTCATGGTCATTTATACCAAGCTCCCGTGATCCTACTTGAGTGTATACAAGTAGTGATCTATGGATAAATTGAATTATGTCTCTAATACTTTGATTGGGTGAAATGTAAATCGCAAGCATGATACATATTTGACCGTCTTCTAAAACGCAGTGAGCAGAATATATTACAGCACGCGGGATAGCATTATTTCAGTTTATGCTAGGTAGAGAAAGCCGAGCGCATGGGGACGCGGGATAGCATTGTCCAGAGTATAGCGTGTAGTAGAGAAGTATAGTGTGTAGAGATCGCTGAGAGCGCCGAAAGCCAACGCAAAGATGCGGTAAGGAGAGCGCGGTGGAGGGGAGAGAGAGAGAGAGAGAGAGAGAGAGAGAGAGAGTGAGAAGGAGAGCGCGGTGAAGGGAGAGATGCGCGCAGTGCGTACGCCTTGCGCGGCGAAGAGAGCGCGGTGGAGGGGAGAGTGAGAGAGAGAGAGAGAGTTTCCCCTGCTTTCCCTCCTGGCGTTCGGTAACTGCGTGACGGTCGGTTTTTTCTCGATTGACTCCCCGGCAAAAATGTGTACCTAACGAGCCTATGAAGTATTCACTTCAAAAAAAGGGGCGGGTATCTTCATAAAACTTTTCGGTGCTTTTGCATCTTTTTGGGGGGGATTTCCTGCAGGCCTCTAGGAGGAAACTCGTCAAAGTCAGTACGACGTTTTGTTAATCTCCTCCCTCTTTGCAGGTAGCACAACAAAAGAAAAGGGATCTCCACCCAAAAATGACTATCATGAGACCCATCGGTCTTGGTGAATGCCTCTAGGTTACTCGTCAATCACTATAAGTATTTTTTTGTCGTTCTTTAGTCCTATCAGCTCATATTCATCTTCGGGCTCTCTGCAGGCCTATCGGTCTGAGTGCATTTTTGTGACCATTGTCTCTACGCCACTTGTCAATCGCTAAAAGCGGATATCTGGAAGGAAAACTACCTAGCTTCTCTGGGAAATCTAATTGGGACTTAATATTAGGGGTGGTCCCACAAGCAGCCAATAGCATTTGTAGGCGGTGAGAAAACTTTGAATCGCTTATGCAAGGGAAGGGATTGAAAGAACGCTATAGGCTTTCAAAAAAATAAATATGGGGGTAGACTGTGGATACTCTCCCACTCTCTCATCGGGTACTAAAACACTCTAAGAGGAGAGAGGGTGTTTTAGTATCTTGGAGAGAGAGAGAGGGGATCCCTCCTCTTCCATCGGGTAAAAAAACACTCTGAGAGGAGAGGGGGTGTTTTAGTATGCCTATGTTTTGGTATGACTATAGCCTATCTACTATTAACATATTATAAGAAACTTAAGAAACCGTCTTTGTATATTTGAGTGATATTGTCATAAATTTATTTGTTAAAATTTTACATTTTATTTGTTAGTTTTACAAGAATAGTTATCTTAAAGTTACTTTAAATTATAATAATTTTAAAATAATATTTTTTGTTTGTTTGTGTATTATAGATATTCTTTACAATAAGTTCAGTTATAAAAATATAGAAACCCGTATGATAATAATATAATTCGAAATTAGAGCTTTTTGTGAATTTTATTCCAATTAATCAGAGGTACAATATGGAACGAAAAAGGAAGAATAATAGGAATTCTAACGTAAAAGGAAGGCCAAAAAAAGGCGATCGACTTAGCATTAACAGTGGTCGAAAAAGAAGTACGTTGAAAAATGCATCAGAATCAACTTTGCGTAGACGAGCATGAAATGATTATGAAATCTGCTCAGTGATCCCAACTATAATGAGACAGTAATATCTATCGCAAAAAATATGATCAACTTGAAAAGTAACAATAGACAGAATGAACAAAACGAAATAAATGATCCTCGAGAAAGGCATACGCCCAGTTCAGCCTTAGCTTTCTTAATTACAAACAAGTACACAAGACGGCAATATGAAGCAATAATTGCTGATACAAAAGCATTAGGCTGCGATATTTATCCGTGTTATACCATTGTCATGAAAGAAAAGAAAAACTGTTATCCACGTAAATATAAAATAATAAATTATATCGAGGTCTGCGTTAGTTTACAAGAGCTACTCAATATTACTGGTGAGCGATTGTGCAAAGCAATAATACACGACTGGCCTGATGAAACATATCGTAACTTGCAGATGCGTGTATCAATAGGATTTGATAGTTCTTCGTCCCGAGTTTAATGCTACTTACCTTAGTCGCGAGTATTTGATTCGAGAGTAGCGCAGGGAATAGGCTGAGAGTCAGGAGCGAATAGCGATCGAGCGGGTACTTACATTCTCGCTCGTGCTGAATAGTCAAGTTGCCTCGTGGCTCGACGGAGTGGCGTAAAGCGGGTGACCAGGTCGCACGCTGGTCGGCGAAGGAGGATTGCCTCGTGGCCTCAAGTGTGTGGCTGGGTGCAGTGGAGTGTTGAGCGGCAACGGCCGCACGGCTCAGAAACGACACAATACACTAGCTTACACTGCAAAGATCAGATTACCCGGCGACACACTGATCACTTGGCTCCACAAGACGGTCGGTAGCTAAGTTACCCCGCGCGGTACGCGGCAGCATGGGCTTCGCGGATTTTCTCCCCTCTCTCTCACAGCAACGCATTCACACACGCACGCGGCTCTCTCTACGCGTTCGTAGTGCTCTCTACTCTCTCACTTACTTCACTGCTGTAATAATAGAGTATTAACATTTATGTATATTTATTTATGTTATTACATATTTAAATGTGGGTGAGAGAGACATAACGAGTGCACGTGAGTCAGCTCGTTATAATATAAGTTACCGCAAACCTTTCAAGCACTGGGAGAGAACTTACAAAGATAAAGGTGCAAACTATTACTTATTTTTAACAATATATGATTACTTATTCATTTGTCCAAGGAAAAACAAATTATTTTACAATTTCAAGTAATTATTATAGTTAATTATTTTGACGTTAAATGTTCTAAATTTTCTACTTTACAGTTTTAATATGGTCTTTATGCACTTTTTAAATCTGTATTTTGATAACAATATTTTATTTTATTAGCTATGTTAGATTTTATTTACGCTTTTATAACTATATGTAAGAATGAATGGTATCTGTTAAAATAAACAAAATTATAGAAATTATTAATTACAAATTAATTACTTTAAGTAATTTTAATAAATAAATATTAAAACAAAATAATAATTATAATATACTAAAGAGAATCGAACTCAAGCATGTACTTGATTAATTACAGAATGCAATATAAATTTATAAGATAAATAATTGTTAATTTAAATAGGTTATTTACTACAAAATATTTTAATTTTTTAGATAAATACAAAGACAGGGAAAATGTTGTCAAAGAAAAATTGTATGTAAAATTTCATATTAGAGCGGATCAACTTCTCCAAGGTACAGGGACAACCAATACAGGCAATCTAGCTCGCATATGTTTCAGAGAACCATCTACTTTTGCGGAAGCACAGAACTTGACAAACAGTTGGTTACAAACATAGCAATAGTTCTCACAGCATTTAAATGCAAAAAACGACTAAATTTAGAGAAAATGGAAACATTTTCTTTGTATACGTATAAATTATATTATACGCTATACCCGTGGGCAAAAATGAACCCAACTACACACAAACTTTTGGTACACGGGTGTCAGATCGCTAGAAATTTCCCTTTTCCTATGGCATACTTTGCAGAAGATGGGCTAGAATCATGGCACAAGTACTATAGGTCAAACACACAGGATCGTTGTCGTCAAAATTCTCGAATAAATCGCATTACAGATTTATACAACAGAGCGATTGAAATGAGTGATCCTTTAATATCCCTCATCGGAATAAAAAAGAGAATAGCTGTTTTGCGCAAACATAAAATTTCAGCTGAAGTTGAGAATTGAATAAAGAAAAAGTGAGTATTGGAAATAAAAATGTGTTACTTGTCTCCTTTATTTTAAAATTGATATAATTTTTTAGTCTTCTTGAGTCAACATTTGATGAAGTAGAAATTGACGACGAATTTGTAATTAAACTATTCGTAACATTTCTACGAATACAATTACTTAATCTCTTACCTTAATCTCATATTTTATCTATTTTATTACTAATATTTACGTAAGTGCATATTTTTTAAATATATTAGGGGGGATGTGCCCAGTATGCATAATGCCTAGTATGGATAATTTGATGTTTCCAGCTTCCAATAACAGATAGAGCTACTTTAGGTCGGTTTTTTCGTACGTATTTGTGGTCTAATAAACATACTTCGGTACCGTTATTTTAAATTAATCACAGAAAAAGTTATAAGGAAAATAAGTAAATATGCATTACAAAAGTATGAAAAGTTATTTTACGAGGCTTGAAAATTGCACTTTTTAATATTGATGTCGCGAATTAACTATTCACGGGACATCGAATCGGGACAATTCCTAATCATAGAGGACTATGTAAGGAACAAATTCACTTGAAAATTTTTCATTTTTGTGGAGGGTAAGTAAATAGGTAAAGCGGAAATTGTTAAAATTATCCATACTGGGAGCATGTTATCGAGATTTCGTAGATTTTCTTGTAGAAATTGGACTAGAGAACACTTAGAAATTTCGAATTCGAATATTCATCGCGTTGTTTAAAAGTTATGCCCAAAATAGCTAAGGGTATCCGTAATGGGCACTCTTCCCCTATATCTATTATATATGCATAGATATAAATATATATATACACACAACATTTAGGTACATAATACTAAATACGGATGTATGTGAGCGCGCGCGCATGCACACACACGCATATATATAT
>QLYP01000126.1:214002-342734 GCA_016647725.1 Nasonia giraulti | reverse complement strand
CGCAGCGGCGCAAGAGAAGGAGAAGCGGCGAGCGCAGCGGCGCAAGAAAAGAAGAAGCGGCGAGCGCAGCGGCGCAAGAGAAGGAGAAGCGGCGGCAGCGGCGTAGCTCGCTCATATTAAATTATTTGTATGAATGGGTTTTGTATATAGGTGTGAATGTCCGTGTAAAAGTGTGAATGTGATAGTATTTTCGGCGGCACGATCCCCGCTCGCTCCGAGGCCTATAACAGAACCCGCACGGCCAGTATGAGCTTATACTAGCTCCAGCGCAATTTAGGCGCCTAGTCTCTTCTCAAGAGCAACTCACGCCTTGAGAAGATAAATAACTTAGAAATTTTCGAATATTATAATATTATCCACACTTATAAAATTTCGAAATAGAGCAGATATCGCAAATTTAAGCGTATCTATCTAAAAACCTATTTGTAAAAATCAAAGCGGATTTATATATTCAATTTTTGTGATATATAGGATATATGCAAGATTTATGCAATATTCTATTATATATTTATTTGAATATATTTATTTTTGTTATAAAGAACAAAAATCTCTTTATTGCAATAAACCTCCACTACCTGGTATCCCGGACCTGAACTATCATAATTGAGGATTATTATAAAAATTTAAAATCTTTCTATTTAATCTGTTGTCAGAATCATGACGCAGATTAGTAAATGTTCGCGACTTTTCAGATAGTAAAATTAATAGATTTATTCTTACATAAATTTAATTACTACAGGACCGAGATAAGTCGTGACCGTTTCATGTTCAATGATGGGCTCAGTTTAATATTTATAAAACAGGCATGGTAAGATACGTACGTTACGTAGTAAGTACACAAAAATGGTTTGTATCTGATCAATATATTATTTTTAGTTACCAATTATTTAATTCAGAACTTAATTGATCCCAACAATACTGTGTTTGTTATATTATATCAATAAAATAATATAGTAATAATGTAACTATAATCAAGGGGCGCGACAGCGCCGCGCTGGCAAGAAAAAGTACGAAGTACGATTTGTCGACGGCGCAACCCTATATATTTTGAAATTGGGTTTTCTTAACCTTAAAAAAAATTTCGAGAGCATTTAAATCATTACTATTGCGCGTATGCGCAATCTGTTGGTATCTACTTGAATATATTAACCTAATTTTTCACGATTAAAAAGATTCATCCAAAAATATTAAGTTAATAACTTAATATAGCAAGTTGAAAATTTGCTCGGTATATTTCTTTGCGTTCAAAGTTTCCATCCTCTCTCGATTTTTTTCGTCTCCTCCGGTCACGTGACTTCCGGTGAGTATTATATTAGGTATTATACACCAGTGGTTAAAGTGGTTCATCTACTTTACCGACATTCGTCTGCTACTCGGCGACACACGCAATTATATGCATATAATAATGCTATACGATTATATGCGCAATGCGATCAATGTCTAAAGCAATAGTAGCTTATTGTCTATTGAATAGATCAAAATTTCATGATGTGCAATAGCAAGGAGTATATGCTTTGTAAAAGATGTGGAATCTCCCAAAAAAACTTTTTTCCAAAGTGAAAACCTTGGCAAGAAAAAGACTAATAAACGTAGTGAAATCTCTAAATATTAAAATGTCAAGTAAATGTTTTTTGCTATACGCATTAAGATATAAAATTAAAGTTAAAATTAGTTTTCCCAAAAAATGATATCTTAATGCGTATAGCAAATATTTTATAACTTAAATTATTTAATATACTATAATTTACTTTATTCGATTGATCATATTTCTTTTTAGATCTATAATTTTGTTTCAATCGAAATTATTATGTTACATAATATTATTAGCATGCACTGTAATATATAGAATAAATCAATCTCGGCTAACCGTTTACTTTTGTTGAAAGTTAATATTTTTAAGACATTACATTTTTTTTCAATCAAACTTATTAGAAGTATCTGAAATATGGTCTAGAAATAAAATGTATGTTTTATAAACAGTTTTAATTATACAAACAAAACACAGTTAATGGATTCGACATTGAAAATTTTTGAATCATAATTGATTTTATGTGATCGAACTATGTAAAAAATGTAGTTCGATTAATGAAGAAAAATCACCCTGGTAGAAAATTGACGAGTTGAACTAGTCAGTACACTAGCACATCGCGAGTTCCAAAGACGAATTGTTTCTCACAAATTTAAAAAAAAAACTCGGCAACTCGGGAAGCCGAATTCGCATGCGCGCGCATATAACATAACCTTTTGAGGTTATTATGATGCAGTATAATAACACCTATTCAATATAAGATAAAAATGATTTATTAATGAAGGCTTATATTTTTATTGATTATTTTTTAATTAAGTGATATCAAACATTATTTTACATGTTGGTTATGTTGACTGGTGACTTAAGTTAAATTGGGAGTCATAGTCTTAGTAGTCGACATCCAAGTTCATTATTACTATTCCATCTGTGTTATATAAAAGCTAGATATCTGAATTTTTGTACAGATATTTGTTAAACTATTTAGAAATCAGTCGTCGTATCAGTTTTTACTTAAATATCCTAGTTGGAATTATCAGCTCGAGGGCTATGAGAAATTTTGGATTTGGCGGGTGACATTTCTTGTTAGGCTTGTTCCAGAGGATCTAATAACTCTAGCCACTTGTATTTCTAGTTTCTAGTGTATTTTTATATGTAGAAAGTTACAACAACTTTACCCTTTTCCCCAATGCATTAATAAGAATTTTGACTTTTAATAGTTGTAAGTGGTTTTGATTACGATGACTGATTTTCAAATTTTGTTGCTGCTCTCATTCAGAAACTATCTTCAAATATCTCAGCGATGAATCCTAATTTTTACATGGATCCGGATGGAAATAAAAAGTATATCACTTGAGAACAATTTAACTTTAAATATTATTTCGTCATTGTAAAAGAAATGTGCATGCAAAAAATCAGCTCTTTACATATATTGGTTTCTGAATGACAGCAGCAACAAATTTTAAATTCATATTGCTTGTCGGGTTGTTACCGAGTTTTCCACGGGTTAACGTCACCAGGTCACGGGGTAACTGGCGAAAACGGTTCCGATAAATTCGTGTAATTTCTGAATCTCGGGTATTAATCGGCAACAACTCCTCAAGATTTCTACCAGGGCACACCAATTGAAAATTCTCATAAGTTATTTTTTATATATTGCAACTGCAGAAAATTTTCAGTTTGCGAGCTCCGCCTCAATCAGTTACGTCAGTGACCTAAGCTCGTGGCGCGTGATTAGATTAATACGTGCTATTATATTATTTGCACGAAAAAGATATGAGAGGCTTCACATGTTGCCAATATATATCTAAAAAAACTAAACCATACATTGTGAATTACGATTAATAAACGAACGCATTTACTGATAATCTATTGTACTTATTTCATCGCCAAATTTTAATGCCCAACACCTCACAAAAACAAAACCATCGACTATCACATGTAACATTTGTACGATAATATTTATATATTACAATAGCAGTCCGCGCATGCGTACAAATATTTTATAGGATAATATTTGTAGATTTTTCTAGTCTTTGCAACAATATGTATATATATGCGTGAAAGTTGTTTCATTGATCAGATTGCTCGAATCTTTCGATATAGTATGATCAGTAAATCATAAACATTTTGTACGATAATATTCCTATAAGTTTATGTGTAATATTTTTCTAATATAGTATTTGACGCAGAAAATCATAGTGTCAAAGCCGACTAAACTTTGGAAGGCAGCGTAAGTTAAAAAAAAATATATATATATATATATATTTCTAATATTCACAAATACAATCTGCGCATTCGTACCAATATGTATAAATAGCCGGGAAAGTGGTTTCGATTCCTCAGTCTGCCCTGAACTTTAGAAGTGTCCAGTACGGAAAAATTATAATAATTTTGTACGATAATATTCATATACATATCTGATATTTATCAATGCAGTCCGCGCATGCGTACCAATATGTATAGATAGCCCGAGAAATTGTTTTGATTGCTCCCTGCTAAAAATATGCGATTGAATTCGATTGAAATCGATTAAAATTTAATCGAATTTAATCGTTTTAAATCCATTCAATCGACCAGCCAAATTTCGTCGATTAAATTCCTATCGATTTAAATCGTTTTTAATTACAATCTTTTATTGTTACTTTAATCGATTAAAATGATCACAACAATAATCATACTTTTAATATTTATTTTTAATGTTGTCAACAAACTTGAATCTTATTGAATGGTAATTTATAATATTGAATCGGCTCTAATCTTTGTTTTTTAAGGATTGGTTTTAATAGTACTTTAATTGATTCGAATGATAAAAATAATAATCATTTTTCTAATATGATTTGTTCGTGATTTTATCAATAAATTTGAATTGATTTATAAGGTAATAATTCGTTTATATAATATTTAATCGATCTCGATACTTTTTTACGGTTAGATTCAATTATACATCAATCGATTTAAATAATCAAAAAAAGAATCCCTGCTAAAAATACTAGATTGATTTAATCGACGTTTTAAATTATGGATGTGAATTAGTCTTAATAGCAATCTAAATCTCAAAATGACGATATTTTTATCGACTTACATGCGATGATTATTTTAATGCAGTTCCATTGAGATTCTTTCAATAAATATGAATCAACTTATTAATCTATATTAAATCAGTTTAATTTTACAAATAATTTTGATAACAGTTTAAGTGACTTTAATGATCAAAGTTTTGTAATATCCCTTATGAAAAAAAAAACCTTCACATTTCGATTAGAATCGATTAAATTCATTGCGAAACTAGTCGATTTTAATCGACCTTATGTTTCTTAATATAACCGCTTGGTGTCACTTCAAATGTTCATACTCGCAAGTGACAAGATTTCTTCTCCGTTACTATATAAGAAAGATCAAATGCAGTAGAATACAGAATAGATTTATTAACTACAATCGATTTGAATTGAAACTTTATTAAAATCGAGTGAATTTATTAAACGACACATGATTAAAAAAAAATTCATGTCAATTCAAATCGATCATTGGTTCCGATTTAAATAAGCATTAAACTGATTAAGTGAATATCCTAATACTTATGTATTCTACTCCGGTTTAATCGATATTATTTTATCGTTTTAAATTAATTTTAATGCCATCAATATATTACACACGCAGCAGCCTGAATGTAATCGCTTTCAAATGTAAAACGCAGGATTAAGATATAGACTCGGAATCGATTCATTTTTTGTCCATCGTTTTTAATCACATATTTTTAGCAGGGCTCAGTCTGCTCTGGCGTTTGAAATTAGAAGATCTTCAATTTTTATTTTGCCTTGAATTGTCATATTAGCTTTGGTCTTGTATATAGTTTTTCATTTGAACTTTTTGTGCTACAAACTTGTTGTGTCTGTCGACTTGATGGGTTTCAGTGGAGGGGCGCTGTTCAAATGAGATAAGAATTATACTAATAAATATCTTCCAATAATTTTTTCCAACATGGCGTCCGAGGAGAAAGTGCCTCCGGATCCCGGTTCTGATATATACTATAAATGTCATCCAAAAACTAAAGTAACAACGGTTGTGTGTTTAATTTGTGAAAGTGTTTACCATCAAAGTGACTTCAAAAAATTAAAAAACGTAAAATGGATAAGTAATGTACTAGTAATCTGTCCTGAAGACTTGAAGTTAACCTCGAATAAAGATGAGGTGGCACTGAACTCTACTGCAAAATGCATAATAGATCAATTAAAACTTAAACAAGTGGACAAAATAAAGGAAGATTACTTAACCAAAATAGCAAATAACACAGATTACACAAATTTGGATGTATCAAGTGAAACTCAAGAAGATAATTTAATACTCGAAAACACATTGTTAAGACAGCTAACTTTTAAGAGCAAAGTTTTCATCGGATACCAAAACTGTATACGATGATATCAATGTGAGACCGTGCTACAACCGTGGAAGATTTGGTCATAGTGGTAATAAATGCAGAAATGACAGTGTATGTTTAAAGTGCTCTGGATCACACTATACTATAAGCTGTAAACAAACCCAAGAGTTATGCTGCATAAATTGCCTGTACAACAATGAAAAATTCAACAGTAATTATAACACTAATCATACGGCTAATGACAGTGAGAATTGTCAAGTACTAAAAAATAAATTAAAAAAGCTTATAAACAACACGGATTACCCACTGACAAGGAAGGTACCCGAACCCGACCTCATCGATTTCAATGATTTTACGATATGTTGTAGTACATGTGAAAATAAGAGACACGTATTTTTTCTTATCGGCTCATAAGCGTATGTAGGGGGTGAAAACGACCCCCAAAGTTAACCCCCAAAAAGCGTTTTTTCTGAATAACTCGCCTTAAAATAAATATTTTTTAACGAAACAAATTCGAGGTTATTTCCTACAACAAGAGCAAGTAATTCATGGTGATTTGAAGAGTAAGGGTGGCATCCCCTATTTTTTAGGGATCGAAAACATATTTTTTGGCATAATTTAATAATAAAAAAGTTTCAAAAGCTTAAAAAAAATTGAAAACAATTTGAAAACATCCATAAAATAAAATAAAGTAATCTTTCGGCTTTTTAAAAAATATTACCCCTAAGGGGGGTAAACCACCCCTTACACAAAATAATTATAAGTATGTATTTTAATCCATTAAATTTCGTATTTCCTCTGTTGCGTATTTGATATAAAATCAATCATTTGTTACGGGAGCTAGGAGAAACCTACTGGGCTGAAAATTTTCGGAATAGCCGTTTTTTCTAATGTACTTTCACACAAAAATTCGGCGGGCCGATTTGTTGAGCCCCCCGCCCCCGACGCTTATTTGACAAAATTTATAGGAATTACCCATATATATATATATATATATATATATATATATATATATATATATATAATTAAAATATATAAAATTGAAACATATCTTTTAAAATTCCCGAATAGAGAATATTATTCAAATTTTATATATATAGTTAATTATGGTCTGTGTAGGTGTGCATAGGTATGTGTGTATATATATATATATATATATATATATATAGATATGTAAACTTATACGTATCGGACATCGTATTTGCAAAACAATGAATTACAATGACGCACTTGTTTACAGCTTGTATCTTATTATAAATCGACTTGAATTAAATTTTGTTGCATTCGATTTCGTTCAGTCAGTAAGTATTTACCGAATAGTCAAATACTTACTACCGTCTTTTTTAAAGATCACGATTATATTTTGTAGTATGCAATTGTTTTAATATTATAAAACGGCTCACATGAAGATTGAAGGATTCATGTGTAAATAATTTACGACTTTTCATTTTTTTAGAAATAAAGTAAGTATTTTATCAAATTTTATATCATTTATTTTGACAATTATTTTTATTGTCATCGAGATAAAAAACATTAATGAATATTTTTTATAATGAACAAACTTATTTTATATGCATTAAGTTTTTTCTAACAAAAGCATTTTTAACTTGATCAAAATTAAATTGGCATAGTGCAGTGGGATAGAGAATTTTATTGCGCATCTATTTTCTTCAAGTAAAATGTTTTAATATTTTGTATTGCTTTTGAATTATTTAATAAAAAATACGTTTTCGAGGAAAGAAAATTTTAGTACTTTTTTATTTATTAATTTTTTTTTATTACTTAAACGAGCATCATCCGTTACATAGTGTCAGTAAAGTGCATAGTGGCAAGCATACATATGAGATGTAACAATTTTTTAAATTTGCCAGTTTATTTGTATACTTGTTCGTATTATTCGTATTAAGGCTTGCTTTAGGCTCAAAATACGCGGAAAACATAGAAGACAACTATTTGAAAAATAGAAAATGTTGCCAAAATAGCGGGTGCTTTAGGGGGATACTCTACCTAACATTCATTTAAAACATTTTATGATTGGATTGCAATTTTTTGTACAATTTAACTGTGAAAGTTAAAATGGGTCACCCTGTATATCCCATTTCAGTTTTGGCCGTCTTTGGGCCTCACAATCAGTTAATATTGAAATAACCTATGCCATTTTCAAAAAAAGTTTTAAAACCCTCTACCAAAATTTCAGAAATAATAAACATTCGTTTTTTTTTATATTATATAACGAGGGACAAAGTGGGCCCTACATATTTTTTTCAGAACTTTAAAAACTATGTTATTTTTTTCATGAAACATACTAAAATCTATTTTTGCTTCAATTCATAGGCACCAAAAAGGGCATTTTTATACGTATTTTATAGAAATTTAATTTTTGAAATTTGATATATTTTTATTAGTGTCTACTATCTGGGACATAGCAATCATATTGGAAAATTAGAATAGTGTATCCAATATCAGCATATTACAGTTTAATCGCCTTGGTTTTTTTAAATATTTGAATTAATCTTGGTAAATTAAGAAATGCTTTATTTAAATTGTTCGATAATTACAATCATATAACAAATAAATTGTTTTCTTTTTATTTACATTAGATCTGAAGATGAGAATTAACCCTCTAAATGTTATAAGTTTATTATCAGCTTTCTTTCAAACATTACAAATACCACAAAGTGAGACAAATTATAGAGAAATTCAATTGTCGGAAGTAGTAAGTAAGCCGGTATGGGGAGACATAACAAATGACGTCATCACTGGCGCATCCTTATCTTATCAATGTAAACAAGTAAAAAAGATAAGATAAGGTAACATGTTTGTTTATACAAACAAGTAATTAACATTATCTTTATTTCATGTAATATAGATAATTTTAATTAATTATTTATGTAAACAAATAATACCTTGACTTAATTATTTGTTTATATTGATAAGATGAGGATACGATAGTAATGATATCATTTGTTATGTCCACACACCAAGTTAGTAAATAAAAAAAATCATTTCTTACAATATATAATGGATTTTATTATGAAAAAATTATTTATTCGAATTATCATAAACAATGTAAATCCAATCACACATGTGTACACATACGTACACTTACGCGAGCACACACACACACACACATACAAAATCGTATAGTCTGCTAACGCACAAGGGGCACTATCTTCTTACACTGCGCTCTCTCCGACTCACACGCACACGCTCTCTTTTTTTTCCCTCTCTCCTTCTCTCTCACGCACATGCTCTCTCTCCATCTCTCCTTTCTCCCTCTCTCCTTCTCTCTGTCACGCACACGCTCTTCCTCTCTCCCTCTCTCTTCTACACACACGCTCTCTCTCCATCTCTCCTTCTCTCTCTTTTCTCTCTCTTTCTCTCTCTCTCTCTCTCTCTCTCTCTCTCTTCTCTCTCTTACGCACACACTCTCACACATCACTCCTTACTCTTAATTACTAATCTATATACTATACACTCACACACAAACACAAAATACCACTATACTACGTCAACTGTCTCGTCTTCTTCACTTGCTTCGATCTTCATGACGACAGGCTTTTCCATATCAGCTAAGTCATCGGGAGATGCATATGAGTTGAATTGAAAAAATTCTTCGCCTATATCTATTTGCATTGCAGCGTCCTCTACGGCCTCCACCTCTACTTCCTCCGCTTCTAGCGCTTCCTCTTTCTGCTCCTCTCTTCTAGCGATTTCCACCATAGCAGCATCACCGTTGGTAAGCACCTGTGAAAAGATACATTAACTTATTATGACAAACAAAGACATTTACCTTACGAATGCTGCTGCTGCACTAACTTCTCGGCTATCTACTCCGTCTCCTCCCTCTTATCCGTTCCTACGCTGCAACACCACAGCTCTCTTCTGCTGCACGTCGTACAGCGTCGCGCCCTGCACTCCGTGCAGTACGTCCAGCGTGTGCGCATGGTCATACGCTTCATCACCCGCGCACACACTTCACATACATCCCCAAGCTTAGGGATGTAGTAATTGACGGGGCCGATCTAAGATGAGCTTTTCATGATGTGCAGCGTGCGTTTGATGTCTTCACGCTCCTCATACAGCTCAGCATACGTGTCGCGGTGCTGCTGTATGAGCCGCGACGTACGCTCCATCCGTGATTTTAGGAGAGAGCTTTTCTCCTACAACTGGCGTAAAACAATACTTTTCACCGACATCCTAGTGGAACTACGATCAAGTTGGAACTGACGACTGTAGTCGAAGCAGTCATCTGTAGGGTCTAGGAGGAGAAGGAGAAAAATTTAGACTTGTGCTGATTATTGTTCGATACCGCACGTGTGCTCGTACACCCGATACCCGAACGAGCTGGCTGACGCGTTGTGCAGCGAAATGCTTGACGGATACGGGATACTTTTTACGAGCGCTAGAGAGCATAACCTTTGACTCTCAAGTGCTCTTCGCAGGAAGTTGATATTTTTTAGTATCCACTTGTCGACATGAGTCTTAGCAGGCGATACCTATACATCGGAGATGTATTAGTGTGACAAAACAACTATACGTGTTTGATACTGCTTGCTGCTCGACGAACACGGGATACTTTTTTACGATTGTGTGTGTGTGTGTGTGAGAGAGAGAGAGAGAGAGAGCATGATCTTTGACTCTCGACTGCTCTAAGCGTGAACTTGATATTTTTAGTATCTACTCGGCGGCAAGAGTCTTTACAGTTGATACCTATGCGCGGAAAAAATGGATCAGTGTGACAAAACAATGGTTCAGAGTAATCTCAAATGTAATTAACACGTGGATTCTCGGAGCCGTATATTTGATACTGCTTGTATGAGAATCGCTATGGTCATCGCTTGCACAGGAAGTCGAATGCTATTAAATGTGATAGAGCATTGCTTTCAGCCGCCTTGTATCGTGCGAGAATCGTCGACGGTATCATTATTTCAGATTGTTATGCATCTTGGACCTGTGAGAGCGTAGGTAATATAATACCTATTAATCAGTCGATCCTCTTACCGTGTAAGTGACATTCGGCGAAATTTTGATACTCGCAAGCATGTATAACGTAGCCGAGGAGTCTTTACGCAGTGTAGTGCTTCGCAGCGCGGGCAATCTTCAAGCAAATAGTGTTGTTAGACGTAGGTGTACAAGAAGCTGGTGTCTACGCGTGAAACGCATGGTAGCGTGCCAATTATGCCGCGAGTTTTCACGTCTTTTACGATGCTGTGGGCCACGGAAAATGCACAGCTTCATAGACGCATTTTTAAAAAATGCAACTTAGCTGTGCGATGCGCAGCAGAATTTTGTATTCAACAGAATTTTGCGCATTTACCTGTGTTGACGCGGTTAATGACAGCATTCGAGGAGAATAATGGTGAGTACATTTTTATTGATTGCAATTTTTCTGCACTATATCGCGTTGTCATTAATAAAAATCAAACAGCACTTGTACTTGGCAACGAGGTAAACGGTGCCACGGCTGATAGCGTCGTCTGCTACTGCTGCTACAAGCTCTGTTTCATTCACTCGAGCGCGCGCGCGCATACACACATTCGTAACGCAATGTCGTCTGCTCTTGCCGTAGAACGCGTCGACTGCTACGTATAACGCCTAGTGTTTTCAAGTCGTCTGCTTCAGCGCTAGGGATATTAGCTTCTTACATCTGTCATATTACATAGCATGCGATGCGTATTTCTTTATCATTACAGTAGTATAACGTATAATTATAAAATCAAAGAATATACATCCGCTATATTCTATGACAGTGAGAATACTTTTTTTTAAACAACTGTTTTTCTCACTATACTTCTTGCTCTTTTTATTAAAAAAAATGGTGTAATCAAATATCGGTTAATATTTTGTTTTAATTCATTCGACATCAAAGAGATTTTAATATTCATGTGTTATATGCATCACTACCTTCGAATACATATAACGTTTATTATAAAAAGTAAGCTCTGTATTTTTAACATAAAATTGTTTTACATTTCAGCGTTAGAAAATTTGTTAGCCGACATAACCTCTGATGAAGATGATGATAATACTACAGAATACACATCAAGTGAATATGTTGAACCTACGTCATCAGATGAAGATGAGGAGGAGGAGGAGGAGGAGGAGGTGGAGGAGGAAGAAAGAGAGGCAAGTGAGACGGAAGAGGAGGATGCAGCGCAAGCGCTGAATGCTGTAGCCGATGTACAGTTTGTACCGGCTGAAATGGTGGGGGTGAGCGCTGCCGATGCACACGGAGAGGAGTTGCGGGCGGAGGAGAGCGAAGCCGTAAGGAGAGAAGCAGCAGCAGCAGCGGTGCGTCTTCAGGTGAATGAGGCGATGGAGGAGGAGGAGGAAGATGAAGCAGTAGAGAGAGCGCAGAATGAGCACGATGCTAGAGCGGAAGAGGCTGAAGATGTACCTGCCAATAGGGATTCTTAGCGCATGGTTAATGTCGACCACCTTCTTGCCACATGTATAGAGCCAACAGCTGCTGCTAATAATATTCTACAGCGCTTGATGGAACGAGCAGCTGATGAAAGCGAGAATATTATTGAGTATGCGGAGCATCCATGTGTTAAAAGACGGCAACAAATTCTCGACTTTTTGGCCCGACCAGTAGAACCCGAAGAAATGCGGTACACAAGAAGAAGCGCTGGAGGATTGGTCACCGAGCATTTTTTTAACCAGGGAAATCCAAGAGATCGTCAAATTAATGCACGTGAGTATTATGCTGTATTTAAATATACATTTTTCTTGAAATAAATTCTTATTTTTAAATATTATTTAAGTTATTCGATGTGGTCTCGAAGGATTTGCAAAGTACCCCAGGGCTTTGAAACAAGATATCATGCGTATCATGTATGTTCGAAGAGCACAAGAAATACGTTGGTTTTTCAATGCTTGTAAAGATAAAAATTCCATACTGTTAGACACTGAACATTTACCTGAAGTATTTAATCGTCTGGGACAGAGTTTTTCAGGACCACCAGAAGAATAATTTAAAAATAAGAAAGTGTAAAATAGGGTATTCAAATATTTTGTATTCAATAAATTTTTTCAGAACATAATCACTCTGACGATTCATCTTGTTCTTCTTCTACAACCATTTTTCCCTTATCTACATCATCTTCGAACACCAATACTTCTGTAGAATCGCAGGATTACGAGGCCGATGAAAGTGATTTTTCTATTCAAGTTGGTAGAGGACAAAGAAGAAGAATTGAAAATTCAAGCAGCAATAATGTCAGTGAGGAGAATGAGGAGATAGAGGAGGAGGAGATCAGCGAGGAGGATGAGGAGAGAAGCGAAACAGACGATAATATGGATTATCAAGGAGTCGATGAGGAAAGATAGGATGAGGATATCCAGCCTCCTGGTAATCGTTTTGATATTTTCCAACAAAATTCGCATTATATATCTAAGTATAAAATAGAAGGTAGACGTATTGTGCTAAAAATAAGATCTCCACCGAAGGATGGATCTATAAATCCGATAGTTTGGTTGGAGTTAGTTATTCGCGATATTTATTCTTATATAATTTCATTATGTAATGAAAACGACATGATTGGCGTCTCCGTTAGAAGTTTAAATTTTGCACGAGACTCGGGTGGGTTATCTTTACGATTAGTAAATAATTTTTTTTACAATGATTTATGGAATTTAATAAGCGGATTAGCTCAGAGTAATGAGGATTTTCAAATAGATGAGAGCTTTATTCTAACATTAACACTTGTTAATATACCTAATAGTGGCCGAGGTGGAAGTAGAAAGAGGATGAGTGTTGATAGCTTATCTCAGAGATCGGTTGTATTTATAAGAAATAACGATAATTTATGCTTGCCAAGAGCAAGCATAAATTTTAATTTAAATTTAAATTTTAGCTTTAATTGTCGAGGAGGCTTATATGATGTATAAAAAATTCTTTTCAAACGAAGCCATTGATACTTGGAATATTGTCAGAGATAGCAGACGTGGTATGCAAAAAGAGCGCGCAAATCTCCTTACTATTAATGCAAACGTCGTAATTCCTGCAAACGGGTGCGGTATACGAGAAATAGAGACGTATCAGCGGTATTATGTTGCAAAAAATATCGCTATTGTAATATACGATAGTTTATCTTTTGGAATTGGAGAACCGCCCTTTTACGATGGAAGACCTCTGTTAAATTCAAATTCTTTTGACGTTATACATCTTTTGTACGACGCGGGAAGGCGTCATTTCGATACAATATTAAATTTAACCGGTGCTGCACGCAATCGTTTTTTCTGCGAACATTGTAATAAAAGCTATAGATACGTAGATGAGCATAGATGCACAGCCAAATGTGACAGGTGTTTTTTGCGCCAACGTGTAATTCTAATATAGATATTATAAAGTGTGTAGAATGTAACCGGAAATTTTACGGACAAGTATGTTTCGACCGTCACAAAATAGATGGGTCATACAAAAAAAAATAAAAAAATATGCGATGTAGTAAAAGTTTGTAATATGTGTTGCAAACGAATTAATATCTACAAGTCAAAGTACGAGTGTGGAATCAATTGGTGCAACTTATGTCGCGAAAAACATGATGTAAATCAGCTCTGTTATATTCAACCCATTGGACGTAATGTTAACGCACAGATTAATCGTAAATCCCCAAAGAAAAACTTATTTATTTTTTATGACTTTGAGACGCGTCAAGATTCTGCTTACCGTGAACATATAGAGATAAAAATACACATTCCAAATCTATGTGTTGTACAACAGGTTTGCGATGATTGCATAGATGATGAAATTATAAATATACTATGCCATACGTGTGGTGTAAGAGAGCATATATTTCGCTATGATCCAGTTAAACAATTAATAGGTTTGACAGTACGCGAGAAAACTACCTTCGGTCAAATAATTTGTATTGCTCATAACTCTCGTGGATTTGATGCGCAATTTATTTTGAGAGAAATCGTTGAAAATACCTCAATAGTACCGAACGTAATATTGAATGGACAAAATACAATTATGCTTCAATGTGGGTGAACAAAATTTATTGATAGCTTAAACTATTTTCACATGAAATTAAGTGCTTTACCACAAACCTTTTCTCTACCGCCAGCTAGCAAAAAAGGATATTTTCCTCATCTATTCAATACTTTAGATAATCAAAATTATGTTGGGGCTTTACCCGAAGCATCGTTCTATGCGCCTAATACCATGTCAACATATGAGAGGGAAAAGTTTATTGTATGGTATGAGGAGAATCGAAATACTTATGAGTTTGATTTTCAACGTGAAATACTCGATTATTGTCGTATGGATGTAGACATTTTAAGACTTGCATGCATGGCTTTTCGGAAAATTTGCATTGAGTGCGGGAATACTTCTCCGTTTACAGAGGCAACGACCATAGCTTCTGCATGCTCCATTGTGTATAGAAAAAATTTCTTACGCGAAAAAACTATCGGTATCATTCCAGCAGGTGGAATCGACGCGGTAATAATCATTCGCAAAAGTCAATACAGTGGCTGTTACAGTGTGAACGTGAGATTTGTCGGGAAATCATACACGCGGGTAGAGCACGTGAATGTATGCTTCCAGAAGGGTTTCGTGTAGATGGCTATTTACCTCCGGAAAATGACAATGCAAATAAAGGTATTGTCTTTGAATATCAAGGCTGTTACACACACGGTTGCCCTATTTGCTTTAATAAACGACGAGATAAAATAATGTCATACGGCAGAACTATGGATGAGTCGTACGAGAATACTTTTCGGAAAATTCAAAAAATAAAAGCCCTGGGTTACGAAGTTCGAGAGATATGGGAATGTACTTTTGATCGGATAAAAGCAGAGAATCGCGAAATCTACGAATATGTAACCAGCATCCTCTTATGAGTCGTATAACGTTGAACGCGCGATGCTTTTTTTGGAGGTAGAACGGAGAATATAGTTACTGAGTACACGATCGGAAATAACGAAAAAATTCAATATACAGATATATGCTCTCTTTATCCGTACGTGTGTAAAAGAGGTCGATTTCCCGTGGGACATCTGCGAATGTTAGAATTAACGCAGGGGAATAACAATAATCTCAACAATATTGAAGGATTAGTTAAATGTAGTATCTTATCACCGCGCGACCTGCACATTCCACTCTTACCAATTAAAATGCACGGACGTCTTCTTTTTGCTCTTTGCCGCTCATGCTGCGAAGAAATGCAGCAGTGTGACTGCAATCACGAAGACCCAAAAATGCGTGAATTCACGGGCACCTGGGTTGCTGATGAGTTGCTTAAAGCTGTTGAACTCGGTTACAGTATTACGAAAATTTATATTACTTGGCAATATGAGATGACATAATATAATCAAATTGATGGTAGCGGAGGTCTTTTTGCTGAATACGTAAATACTTTCTTAAAAATCAAGCAAGAGGCTAGCGGATGGCCCTCATGGTGTACTGATGAAGCAACTAAATTACAATACATTGAACAGTATAGACTCGATGAGGGTATAACTTTGAATAAAAATAATATGGAAAAAATTCAGGGTTACGTGCTGTTGCTAAGCTCTGCTTAAATTCGTTTTGAGGTAAGTTTGGACAACGGAGTAATTTGAAACAAACTGAAGTTGTAAAATCACGTGAATCTCTTTTAAAACTTCTTACTTGTCCGGAAAGAGATGTTAATGATATACTAGCAATTAATGATGAGATACTGTACGTGAATTGGCAATACAAGGATGAGGCTGTCACTCCTGCCCCGCATACGAGTGTCGTGATTGCGGCTTACACCACTGCTCAATCACGTTTAGAACTATATAATTACTTGAGAAGGTTGGGTGATCGTGTTCTTTATTATGACACAGATTCTTGTATATTTGTTTCGCATGACGATGCTTCGGATGAGTATAAACCTTTTATTGGCTCTAAACTAGGTGATATGACAGATGAACTTTGTGGTTATGGTGAAAATACGTATATAAGTAATTTTGTTTCGGGAGGACCAAAGTTTGACGCTTACACAGCTGTAACACCCAATAAAGATGATAAAATTGAATGTTGTAAAGTAAAAGGTATCTCATTAAACTTCTCAAACGGTGTAAAAATTAATTTTGATAGCATTAAGAATTTGATTAACGATGCCTTTGCAAACGAAGATCACGAATCTGAAAAAATGAATGATGAATGTAGTAAAATACGCTTAAAATTCAAAGCTATCAGAAGAACAAAAATGCATGAACTAGTAACGCGTGAAGAATCGAAAACATGATGTGTTGTATTGAAAAAACGACGATACCTTACGTCACGGAAGTCTCTACCTTTTGGATATAAGAATAATTAACTTTTTGGATGTATTTATTGTGAATAAAAATAAACATAAATTTTTATAAAATTTCCTTATTTTTCCATTTAAAAGATCCCTAACACATTTTTATATCCTCAGTATAGCTTCTGTCATCGAAGAGAACGCTTCTTATGGAAATTTAGCTCATTTTAACGCATAATTCAGCTTACTCGCGTTGTTATTTAGCTTGTTGGACACGAATATCTGCTTAAACAGCGGTAATAACAGCTTGTGATTCAGCACACGTAAAATTAGCTTATTTTTACGTGTACCGCGCCGCCGCCGCCACCGACCGTCCGCATGCCATAAGCTTATTTTAAGGAAAATCTCTCTCGTGTGACTCGTGTGACTCTCGTCGACATCTTCCACTCATGTGCAGTGTAACTTTTGATCGGATATTACTTTATTATGCCGAGTGGCAGTCTACGTATGAGACAGACTTTGTTCCAGGAGGCATAAGTAGGGAGAGTAGAAAAAAAATTGTTGAATTTCACGAGGGATTACCTCAGCCTTCAGATTATTCTCAAGACAATGAAAAGAAAAAATTATTAATTATCGATGATTTAATGAGAGAATCTTCGAATAACATTATTCTCAATTTATTTACAAAGGGAAGTCATCATAAGAATTTAAGTGTGATTTTTATTACACAAAATCTTTTTCACAAAGGAGCTGGTCAACGCGATATCTCATTAAATGCAAATTACCTCGTTATTTTTAAAAATCCACGTGATCGTTCGCAAATACAATATCCAGCGCGTCAAGTTTATCCCGAAGACCCAAAATTTTTACAAGAAGCGTATCTCGATAGTACGTCAACTTCTCATGGCTATCTTTTGTTGGATTTGAAACAGTCGACCGAGGATGAATTTAGTTTCCGTACCTCTGTTTTTCCCGATGATAAATTGAGTTACGCATATGTACCGAAGAAGAATAAGAAATTCCGATAAAAGTAGAGGATTCTATGATTAAAGCTTCAGTCTGATTGAAACAATGGCAGGGAGAGGAGCGTCTGCGAGAACCGATAGTCGTAGACAGCGTAGAAGACAGCGTGGAGGTGGTGGTGGTGGTGCTGCTGCTGCTACTGAAGAAGAAGAAGAAGAAGATACAAGGTGTGGATGCCTACCAAAGCATTTTACAAAAAAGTGTGTTACAGTATTGAATGCTCTTTGTCATGCAGATAGTCAACAGAGCTTAGCACTGTTACGTGTAGCTGATAAAAAACCTCATTAAAAGCATATGCGAGTGCGTGTTAAATGTATTGCGCGGAGTCGTTAAAATAAAAAACTCACACAAGTCAAAGTTAAAAAAACATAAAAGTGTCTTAAGAAAATTATTAAATAAATCCAGTAGTAATAACAGTAAAAAAGAGTGGAAAAAAAGAAACGCGTCCTTATTCAAAACGGTTGTGCCTTTTTACCAATGTTACTTGCACCAATTATAGGTGCACTTGTGTCAAAAATATTTGGAGTCTCTGGAAATTAAAATATGGAGCACGCTCGTAAAATGGTCATTGTACCAGAGGAAACATACGAGAGAGTGACGAAGCAATAGCATCAACAACAACAACAACAACAACATATATTAGAAGAGTCGAGTAATGTTTTAGAGCCAACAATACAGACAAAGGGTGATAATTTAAGTCGTCTCGATGCTGAGATGCACGATATACTTTTTTCAAAAAGTATCACCGATGAACGTGAAAAATGTCAAAAATATTTACAAATTTTAAGAAGATATCTTCATTTTAAAAATTTGGAACGTCAGGAACTTTTATCAGATGCAAATATACTTGATGTAGAGCATGAAAATAAAGATATATCGAGATCATTGTCCGATGAAGCGATACTTGCAAGCATTTCCAAGGGTTATGTGAGAAAAGCACGTTTATTGCTTCAACATTGGAAATCAGCATCGCATCGTATTAAATGGGATAATTCAGGTACAGTTAGCATTGATGATAAAGCTATACCACACTCAAATATTATAGATTTACTAGAAGACGTGGTACGGAGTAGACCTGTTGAAGAACCTGTAGGAAGATTTCAATTAGCTAATTTTATAGCAACAACTGACATTCCACCCAAATAAATAAGTAATCCAGAGGTGATAAAAATTAGTGAAAGTTTGAAACGTGTATTAAACAAAATTCCTTCAACCAAGAGAAATAATTCCAAGAGCGTTCAGATTTTGGAACAAGGTACTAGACTCGCGGCCGCACAACGCTATAGTACACGTTTGAATAAGAAAAAATCCATACCGCAAAAAGCAGATAACAAGTGGCTGGCTTATAAAATTTAACATGTCTTATGAAAATCAATACTTTGACACTAGACACGAGACTGGATACGCTGGTGCACGTTATCTGTTATGAATCAATGGTAAAAATAAGAAGAAGAAAAGCGAAGTTAATGAGTGGTTAAGTAATCAAGATGCATACACACTACACAAACCTATTAGACGAAAATTTCCTAGATTGATGTACAATGTCACTAATGTGGATGATTGTTGGGAAATGGATTTGTGTGACATGCAATCTCTCAAAACGTATAACGATAATTTTGCGTATTTACTTGTAGTCATAGATGTTCTCAGTAAATATGCTTGGGTCGAGCCTTTACGTGACAAAAGTACAAAAAGTGTTGTAGCTGCTTTCGACAAAATCTTAAAAAGAACCGATGGGCGACGCCCAATTCTTATACAAACTGATCGAGCCAAAGAGTTTGTCGGATCAGATTTTCAAAATTATATAAAACAACACAAGATTAATTTTCGGGTAGCACGTAATTTTCAAAGAACGTATGTTCAGATATTTTACTCACAAAAATACTCATAGGTATATCGATGTTATTGAAAATATCGTTTACGCGTATAATCACACTATGCATAGTGGTACTAAAATGGTTCCGGCAGTTGTAAATATTCGTAATGCAGTTGTGGCAAGAAAAAATTTAGAAAAAAGAGCTCTTAGTCACAGAAAAAAGTTTAGAGCACATATACAGCGTGGATGATCATGTTCGCATCAGTCGGTTGAAAGTCACCTTCGATAAAGGTTACGAAAAGAATTACAGTGAAGAGATCTTTAAGATTACCCATGTCTCGCGTCATCAAAATTTCTTCACCTATGAATTGACTGATTTAGAAGGTGAAATAATCGACGGATTTTTTTATCCCGAAGAACTAGCTCGAGTTGGCGATGATCGTTTGTCAAAAAATAAGGAATTCAAAGTGGAACATGTGATCAAGAGTAGGGGACGTGGTGTTAAAAAGCAAGTTTTTGTAAAGTGGCTTGGCTATCCTGATAAATTTAATTCGTGGATTAAAGCAAGCGAAATCGTTACACTTTAAACATGGCTGAGGACGAATTTTATTTGATATTACCGAGTAACAGTAGTATGAAATATTTTTCTGAAAATACAACATCTTGCTTCACGACGCACTTATCGCACGAAGTACGTCTGCATGGTAAGTGGAGTGTTGCTCTCACGGAAATCAGCATACCATGCACGATGATGCATATTCAGAAACACGAATGTAATATAAAGTTTGTTAACGCACGTAGAATAGCAGTTGCAAGAAAGAGAGACATATCTGAATATTTACCGGATTGGACAAACGACAAACACAACGATGCCATATTTCCACCAGGTGTTTACGAGAATCTCAACAATCTCACAGAAGCTATAAACAATATCGAATCTCACTTACGTATTGAACAGGCAAAGAAAAAAAGTGGTTATTACAATTTACATAAAAAGTGTGAATTTAAGGAAACTCATTTTTTCAGCTTGAGCGAAAAGGTCAAACGAATATTTGGCTTTAAGAATGAAAAATATAGAAATCAGGAATTTATACCCATGATTCCATCTGTAGAGTCGAAAAAAATGCAACATTGTTAGGAAACAGACCTGGTTGTTTGGCAAGAGCGATAGCTGATCAATTTTTCGTTTACTCAGATATTTGTATTCCGTACACAGTCGGTGACGTTCAAGCATCCCTTTTGCGCATAGTAACACTCGATAATTCAAAATATAAATTTGGTGCGAGAGTGGTCAAACAATTTGCACCGGGAATTTATCTACCTTTGTTAAATAACGCATTTCAGAATATAATAATAGATATAAGAGATGAAAATGGGAATCATATACCATTCGAGTACGAGTCGTTGTCCGCAACACTAGATTTCAAGCGCATTCTCTGAGAAAAAAATGGCTTACTACGCAGAATACTATGCCGATCAAATCGGTGGTGGTGGTGTTGGTGGAGGAGGAGTAGGTCAAGTGTTTGCAGGTTCAACTTATCAGCGAGGTCATGGTGAAATCGGCAGCTTTTTGAGTGGATTATTTCGAAGAGTTTTACCTTACATTACAAGTGGTGCTAAAGCCGTTGGAAAAGAAGCTATCAGAGCAGGAATGCATGTACTAGATGATGTGGGAAATCACGGAAGCAATTTTAAACAAGCTGTAAATATGCGCATGCGTGAGTCCGGTAAAAATCTTAAGCAAAAAGCCGCTGATAAAATTGCCGCTATGCTGAAGGGATCAGGATATAAGATACGCGCTAAAAAGCGGAAGCGTCAATCGTCCAAGAACAGTACAGCTGTACGCATCAGCAGTAAAAGTGGCCGTGTAAAGAAGAAGAAGAGCCGTGTCAGTGTTCGCAAATATACTAAAAAGAAAGCGGGTAAAAATAAGCCAAGGAAGAAGAGAAAACAACGCAGTGTGAGCGATATTTTTGGACCTACATAGATATTATTTAATATGGCTTTTCTACACTCAAACTCATGCGAATGCATGAAATCAGAATTAGATTTATTTACATTACCACCTACACAGACTTCGGTGGAAAGCTCTCAATTTATACATTATAAACCAGTTTCTTCGCTAACAGACGATGGACCGTTGGAATTCGTCGTTCCAGCTGGTAGTGATTATCTCGATCTTACACACACAATGCTAAGCATTCGTATGCAGATATAGCCAAATGTTGAAATAACAGAAGCAGCTAAAGCTACAGAGTATCCGAAGGTAGCAGCAATAAATAACACGCTACATTCGCTATTTAACCAAATAGACGTTGTCTTTAATCAAAAATTGGTTTCACCACCAAACAATGCTTATCCTTACCGAGCTTACATCGAAACACTGTTAAATTATTCAAAGAATAGTATGGAATCACATCTCACGAGTGGACTCTGGTATGCGGATACCCCTGGAAAATGGGCAGCGCCTCCCAATACCAAGCGTACTGATGCAAATGCAAATATTGGTCAGTGTAACCGTCAGTATTTTACCCAGAATGGTAAAACTGTCGATTTATTCGGTCATTTGCATTGCGATGTTTTTAATCAAAATTAATTTCTGTTAAATGGTGTTGAACTGCGATTACGATTGGTTAGGAGTAAGGATGCTTTTTGTTTGATGGATTTTACAGATGATGATAAATTTACTATACGCATTAAGGAAGCTTCACTGATTGTGCGTCGAGTTAAAATAAGTCCAGGTGTTATACTAGCCCATGCTAATGCACTTACAAAAGCCACTGCTAAATACCCAATCAATCGTGTGGAGGTGAAGGCATTTACAATGCATAGAGGTATTCTTGGCGATACACTGGACAACGTTATTCTCGGTCAAATACCCAAAAGAATAATCATTGGATTTGTGGATAACAAGGCATTCAATGGAAATAGAAAGTTTAATCCATTTAATTTCCAACATTTTAATATAAACTATATTTCTCTTTATGTGTATGGTGTCCAGATTCCCAGCAAACCATTGCAGCCTCGATTTACGGGTGAAAGTCAATTATTTATCGACTCGATTCATATACTATATTCTGGGACTGGAATTCATTTTCTAAACGAAGCATTAATTATCTCACGATCGGACTACGATGAAGGGTATACATTATTTGCTTTTGATCTAACGCCTGATTTATCAGCAAATTCAGTTTCTCATTGGAATTTAATCAAGCACGGCAGTGTTCGTGTAGAGGTAAAATTTGAAAGAGCATTTGAATTTACACCGAATACGACAATGTCTTGGAAATAGATTTAAGTAGGCAAATAATAACGGATTTTAATGCATAATACCGTTAAAGCTATGGAAAAGTAAGAGGAGAAGGTGGAGAAGGAAAAGAGGGATGTGGAAAGAAGCAACAGCAGCGCCTCTATGCTATAGATGAGCAAAAAAGCTAAACGTCATACTCTCAGTGACGTTTGAGAAGTGAGCGAGTTTGGATCGACTGTGTCAATTTTTTATAGTATCATGAATTACGTTATCAATATTCAGGGTTTGAGAGACCGTAACAACAAGTTTACACCTAAAGAAGTTGGTGTACTTGGTTTAGAGCACAGAATCGTCCAACATTGGATAGTTAAGGAACACCATAGATTTGAAGAACTTGCAACTGGACTTAAAAGAACTAACGACTACATCTCTAATCATTTTCATGGAATTCGTTGGCATGAAGGTAACATCACCATTGAACAACTACAGTATCATTTAAAACAAATAGCCAAAGTGGCTATACGTATTTTTACACGCGGTCGTGACAATTGGAGATCCCTGGAGACTGTAATGTGTCGAGAAGTTGTGAACGTTGAAGAAATGTATGCCCCGAATTTTGACGAATTGAAAATAAATTATTCAGGTAACTTCATGTGTTTAAATCATGGCATTCGAGGTATAAACTCCAGTCGCGATTGTGCTCTCAATCATGCATATGTGCTACGAAAGTGGTTACACTCTATAGCTGAAGGTATAACGCAAGATTCTGCACAGAAATTGGGTGATGCATTGTACTGCAAACTAAACTCGCGGGTACGTACAGCTACTTCATCGTCTATTTACGCGACACACGAAGAGGACGTAGTCGATCATTGCTGAAATAATAATAATAGAATGAATACACAAGAATTACTAAAAGCTCTTGACCCGTTAACCGTCAAGACAGTTGGCGGTGTATGCTGCGGATAGAATTCCGAACGTTTTGGAATACCCCGCGGCCATCATAGCTAATACAGATGATCACACGAAGAAAGGAACACATTGGATTGCTATCTACATAGACTCAAATGGTTATGGAACATACTTTGACAGTTACGGACTACCACCAATGTCCCAACATCATCTTAAACGACTCAAAAGAAATTGCAAGCGGTATCAGTGGAATAAAAAAAAGTTGCAAAGTTTTGTACCTCTTGTTTTTCGTACCATGGCCCAATCAAGTGTCAGTGATCCATCTCGTGTGCAGAACGTTCTGCCAAATATGCTGCTATCCACGTCCTACGCCATTAATAAGTGAAACTCGAAACGCGTTACTCTTGGCTTAGAAAGTTACCAGGGAAGCTATCGACCAGTGGTGAAACTCTCAACGTCTACAACATGTTTTAAATCCGTCAAATTTGATGCATCTGGCTGGAAGGTCTTCAAGAATTACTTTGATCTTATAAATTGCTATTTCCAAGATGCGTACAGATTCCAAAATAAATACGCTCGACTAACGAAGGTGTACATGGAGAATCATGATCTGATGTTTACTTCTTCATACAATACCAAATCCATATTGATAGAAGAAAGACCTGTCGGAACATCCATCTTTCCAAATTTTTTGATTGATGAAGAAAACGATGATGTACTGCATACAGTTAGTGCTTCCCATTTCAATGACTATACTGGTGGTGGTGGTGCTGCTGCTGCTGCTGCCGCTACTGTTACTGATGGTGAGAATCTACGTCATCAACCACCACGAGCTAAGAAACAAAAAACAGCTTATCATCAACCATCGATATACATGCAGCAAGTCACTTTTGACGGGTTAAAAATTGTCTCACAGTGTATTGACGAACGTATGAGTAAACTTGAAGAGTTGTTGATAAAGTGAATGAAATTGTTTCTCATATTAAGAAGTTTATAATTGACTGTATTAAAAACGATGGTATTGCGAAAGACCCTAATTCTATACTAAAGACGTATGAGATGTTTCAACAATATTATACTTTATACACTGAAAATATTAAAATTATAATTCACGACAAGTTTAAAGATACTATTGAGGAAATAATTTTAAATGTAATCTTATGTGAAATAGCTGCTTTTCAATTGTTTGATATATATAAAGACATTTATACTGCCATAATTAAAGTATAAATATACATGCTATTTTTTGTCATTACGTTTTGTACATATCTTGTAATAAACCAGAAAATATTAAAATATTCACTTTTTGTGACATCATCTAAACCTCCCACCCTACTCCCGCTCCTTACGACTCTCTATAAATATCAACTCTACATAAGTATGTTCTCATTGCTTCGCGTACACTTGACGAGTCATAATCGTAATATAGACAAACACAATATGGAGAAGAAGAAGAAAGAAGGTTCAGGTCGAGAGGAAGTGAAATATAAACCGGCTTCTGGATTCCAAAAGTATCTACCTCAATATTCTTCCAATACTGGATCATTCCCGAAAAAAGAAGGGTACAGGAGTTATTGTCCTGACAAGGAAGCAAATAAAGATTCCAAATATCAAGGACACAACAACACTGATTGGGATAGCAACAATAAAGTCTTATTCTAAGACTTTTATTTATCAATTAAAATTGGTCCTTTTTAGAACCACAATATTTCTATAAACGTACTACAAACTCATCATACATAAAAATCTCATTATCTTATGACGTCATAAGAGGTGTACATGACGTCAGTAACAATCCATATTTATCTTAATTGTTTACAAGATAAATGCTTAAGACGTTGGCGATACCTTAATTTTATTACCTGTTTTCATAATAAAAAAAAGAATCATCATGGATTTTTATTGCGGTAAAGATAGCTTCTTTGTTTATGTAAACATGATATCTTAATTACACACGTATAAACAAGATATCCTTATCTTAATTAACTGTTTATAAACATGATACCTTATCTTATCTTTATTACTTGTAAAGTACCGTCATTGTTTATTATTGTGGTAAATATATCTTCTTTGTTTATGTAAACATGATATCTTTATCTTAATTACACGTGTATAAACATGATACCCTTATCTTAATTACTTGTTTAGAAACATGACACCTTATCTTTATGACTTGTTTACATGATAAGATAAAGATGCGCCAGTGATGACGTCATTTGTTATGTCTCCCCATACCGGCTTACTTACTACCAACGAATATAGACCTAGTATAGAAGAACCATCACGGGTTATAAAGGGGGGACAGAATCTTGGGTAACAGGCGGTTAGTTCTGTTACCCATCCGTTTGGCGCCGCCACATATTATTTTCCCGCGACTCAGCGCGCATGCGCTAGTTCGTATTTGAAGATATGTGTTTTTATGTATTTTTTACAATAAAAAATTATATAAACAATACAAAAATGATTATTTAATGTTTCTATATACCCCTTATGCCCCTAACAACTATTAGTTGGTAAGATAAAATTTTCTCTTAAGATAATAACCACGAAAACACAGCACGTACCAGTTTCCCGCTCGATCTTGCTATGTAAATAGCGCGAAGAGCTTATATATCAATGCTATATGCAGCGACGAGTTGCTCGCAGTTTCTAAACATTTATTTTGCATAAAAATGTGTCTAGTTTTTATAAATAATAATAGCGCGATTTAGTTTAACAATCTGTGAGATTGTATTTATACCTGTGCTGTTCTCAATCAGTGCAAAAACTGTTTGGGGGTTATCATCATGCCACCTCCACGAACCAGATGTGTTTACAGCGACTGCGAGAGTTCAAAGGCGAAAAATCCTGGACTGACTTTTCACCGATTTCCCATGGATGAGATACGGTAAGTTTTGTAACTAGACAATCGTTGTTACTTACGTCAACAAATACAATAAAAAAGATAGTAACGGAACGTTATATATATATATATATATATATATATATATATATATATATATATAAACTGCTTTCATTTCAGTTAGACCAAACTGAATTACAGAATTTTGCGAAAACTTTATTTCATGTTTAGATTAATCCCAGGTAAAAGTTGGATGAAATGTTTGTTAAAACATTTCTAAAAAAAGAATTATTTTCTGAATTTCGTTTTTGCATGGCGTTGGTGCTTTTGAAAATTGTTTCACCGAGTGATTGATTTTTATTTTACACTGGATTAATTACGGTTATCTATTTTTTTTATAAAATATTAAATATTATTACGTAACACTGATTTCGTTTTTCTTTTGAGGCAATGCATGTTGGTATTTACTGTCATTTTTTAAAATAAATTACACCTTTTTTGCACATCACTGTTTCCAGTTATATTTAAATGCAAATTTTATAGTACAATTTTTTTAATTATATATTATTATTATAAACAAATCATTTTTTGCTATAGCTTAATTAAATATAAATTTAAAATAAAAATAAATTTTGTACCCCCTCCAATGAATATGTACCTTTTTCACATTTAAAAATATACAATGAATTAGTGGTCGAGCGGTTAAAGGAGATCTCGTATATTTTGCTACATTTAAAGATCGTGAGTTCGAATCCACCCCATTTTTTTTTTATATAATTAATGATTACAAGATATTTTAATTATTATTGTTGTATTTTTTAGTGAAAAAGGTGCATTTATTAATTGGTATAGTGTTATTAATAGTAGTAATATCTTTATTTCTTGTATAGTTTTTTTATCTGTTTACATTTTTAGATAATTACATTTCTTATAGTCTTATTAATATTTTAAGCGCGTGATGTGTGATTATTTATTTATAGTTTGGGATTGTTTCTTGAAGATTGGTTTTTTGACTATGTATTCTATCATTTTTTGGTTATTTATTTGCAAATGATTTACTGCACAAACGTAAAATGATACGTCCACTACGAATGTATTTTTTTGTTAATCAATATAAAAAAGTCACGTACTTTTTTATTTTAACTACCTAGTTGGCAAAAAATTTAACTATCTATATAAACAAATTTTATTTATTTATTTATTTCACTAGTATACATTTACTTTACAATTAAGCAAACCCACAGAGAGAAATGAATCTCTGTACGTGGACCGGTCTAACAGAACTTAAAACTATCGTATAAAACTATTAACAAACTTAATTAGTATTAAATTACCGCTCATACATTAATTAAAATTAGATAATACATTACAAGGATAGTGTCTAGACTCATATTACTGAATTCTATAATTGTGCTCATGAAGTAAATTATTAAATAGTTTAACAGCCATTATTGGTCTATTGTTAAACCCTATCGTTTTATACAGTTTCGGTAGGACCAACTTCTTATTTCTAGTTTTACTATTAGAGTTGATATACATTAATGACTCGTACGCAAATATTTAAGTTGAGTGGTTTTACATTATCGTAACAATATCCTAATTTTGTAGACGGTCGGAATGGATTCTTCGATCTGGAAATTTCAGTCTGAATGACTTAACAACGCAGCAGCTAGACAATAAGCGCATTTGCTCTCTGCATTTTGCAGTAGACGATGTCGCATATACAGATCAGGCAGGTACGCAAAAATTAAAAAATTCTGCAGTTCCAAAAAAATATCTGTTGAATGCAGTTTTAGAAGACTCTCAAGAAGTTTATGAACATGTCACTCATGAGGTGGATTTGCCTATTAATGATGGATTATCTCATGATAATTTAAATCTTGATTCGACAACATTAATTAATCTAGAGCCGGCGTTAATCGATTTAAATGAGCCATCATGTTCTACTTCATTGGCTAAGCACAAAATAGATTCCGTTAACACCGATGACAATTCTTTTCACACCACTAAAACATCCACGTTTGAAAACTCATTAAAAAAATTGAAAGAACAAGTAGCTTTATTAACTAAACAATTACTTAAAAAAGATGAAAAGTGTAAAAAATCCATCGACTTGTATAAAAAAGCCGCTATTACTCAACAACAAAAATATAAAAGTAAAATCACTAATTTGCAAACGTCTTTAAAAAATAAAAACAAAAAGATCGCGAACTTGAATAAAAAAGTTTTAAAAATTAAAGAAAATGATATTATTAAAGACTATCAAAAGTTGAATAAAAAACAATTAGATTTTTTTTAAATGCAGGCGAACCATGTAAAAGGAAAGAAAGCTTGGCCAGACGATGAAAAACAATTTGCTTTACAGTTGTTTTATACATCTCCTAAAGCTTATTGTTTTTTACGTGAGAAACAAAAATTTGCTTTGCCTTCTGTAACTAGTATTAGAAGATGGGTTAATAAAATAGATTTAGCTCCGGGAAAATCGGAAAATTTATCTCAATTATTAAAAGCTAAAGGCGAATCGATGTCACTTAAAGAGCGCGAATGTGTTTTAATGTGGGATGAGATGAGTATTAAGAAATGGTTAGAGTACAATTCGAAAAAAGATTACGTAGAAGGATTTATGGATTTAGGTGAACACGGTCGTAGTGCTGAAGCGGGTAATCATGTTTTAGTTTTTATGATAAGGGGAAGACAGTACGATTGGAGACAACCTATCGTTTACTATATTTCGCATAACGCCGTTAGCGGTACTCAACTTTCTACAATTATTTTGGATGTATTGGATTTTGTAAAAAAAACAGGTTTTAAAGTAAAATCAATGGTTTGCGATGGGGGTGCTCCAAATCGATCTGCTGTGAATATTTTAAAAATTACTAAAGAGAAACCTTTTATTACGCGATATGAACGTAGAATTTTTTTTAATTACGATGCTCCTCATCTACTTAAATGTCTTCGTAACAATTTTAGAACTCACAAAATGATAGTTGACGATAGTAAAGTTTCTTGGAGCGTTTTAAGAGAATTACACGCTAGAGAACAAAATTGTATTTCAAAATCCGCGCCGAAATTAACTCAAAAACATTTGGATCCTAGTGCATTTGAATTGATGAATGTTAGCTTAGCCGCTCAAATTTTTAGTAATACAATTTCATCGGCTGTGTTGACCGCTTCTTTTGTTACAGAAGGCAAATTAAATAATCCTTGCAGTGTTGCCACGGGTAATTTTATTAAAAAAGTTAATGATCTGTTTGATTGTTTGAATAGTAGAAGCCCTAAAGATAAAAATCCATTACGCCGTCCTCTGGCAAATCAAAACAAAAATGTTGTTGAGTATTTAGCTAATAGTTTAGAGTTCATAAAAACTTGGAATTGCGAAGATTTAAAAAATAATCCCCCATGCTTTGATGGTTTTTATTTAACAGTTAATAGTATTCTTTTGCAATGGGCGGATATGAAAAAAGACGGTGGATTTTATCTTTTGACATCTCGATTAAATCAAGATCCGCTTGAAAATTTGTTTGCGGTTTTAAGATCTCGTGCGGGTCACTGCCAAAATCCGACGGCAATGCAATTGAGGCATAATTTGCAATATACCGTGTCCGCGAATATAAGATCAGCATCTAAGTCAACTAATTGTGAGTCTGATAGAACAGTACCGTTACTAGCAACAGATAATATCGAAAAAAATGATGGATTTACAGAAGCTCTTGATAATGCTTTTAACGACATTGCGACTAACGATAACATGCTTTCAACTAGTAATGATATTTCAGATACTAAGAAATCAATGTACGTGAGAGTGAAGAAGGTGATGAGTTAATCAGTAAAGATAATGAATCTGACACTGATTGCGAATCATCTCCAGAACTCGATGATCATATTGACTTACCTGATGATGAAATATTGTCTAAAGATATGCATAATCTAGTAGAAAATTTAAATGATCCGATTATTAGTTCACACAGTAGCTTAGAGAATCTTGCAGAGAAACGCGATAGCATTTTAGATAAAGTCAACGTTAATGAATCAACATCACTTTATGATTGTTCGGTTAAATATGTAGCGGGTTATATACTTTCTAAATGTTTTGCAAAATTTGAATGTTCAGACTGTAAATCTATCTTCACAAGAGACAATAATAATTTTGAAAAAAATAACGATTTTAAAATTTTTTTTAAAGCATACAAAGTTTTTAACAGTAATAATCAATTAGGTAATCTTTGTGTTCCTTCAGATTTTTTTAATGACGTTATAAGCAAAGCTTACGTTACTTTTAATTATCATTTTGAAACTAATTGTCACGAAAAACATCTTGCTGAAAAATTAATAAAATTTATAACATCAGAGGTCGATATATTTTATCCAGAATTTTTTAGCATCGACGAGCCATGTAAATCGCATCGAAAACGTATTGTAGCTTTTTTTGTAAGTGTACATATTTTTTACAAATTAAAATGGATGAACTGGGACGCGCGTGATTCTAAATCTCGAAAACGTACTGTTGCTGGTAACAAGCCGAACGCCAAACTGCAGAAGTTAAGTACCAATAAGCACATTTCGAGAATATAAAAGTATTTTTCACATTTATTTTAAAATGTAAATTTAAACTTTTTTACTGTAATTTCTACATTAACATTTATATCTCGAAGATAATCAAAGTGCTTATTTGCTTATTGTGTTGTATCAGCCAAGTATATTTTTTGTGTTTTGTTTCTAGTGGAAATCTTATGAATTTGCGATAAACGGTAATGTTTTTTACAATAAAATAAGCACTGCTTTTATTTATTTATTAAATCAGTATAATTAGATTGTACATTTTTCAATTATATATAGTTAGATTCACTTTTACTTATCTATTTCTTAAATATAATCCTCTCAATTTATTTTCAAACATGTTTAGTACATTTTCAATGAATGCCATAAGTAATTTTTTTATATTTCCTATAAAGTTTATTGTGGTATTAGTGCATATAAAGTTTATTGTGATATAATTGCATGGATTTTAGATTATATATATATATATATATATATATATATGTGTGTCAACATTGTCATTCCTATACCTTTTTCCCTTTTAACCTATCCTTTTCCCGATGGAAGACAACTCTGCCACCTTCCCGATTGGTTTCCATCGAATAATATTAGTTTGAAGTAAATTTTGTATTCTCTGTATACTTTATATTGCCATCAAGACGCTACCGCGCCCCTTGATACTATATTATTTTAAATGTTTTCAAACTAATATTAACAAAGAGCGAGTTCTTTTTGTACTTAAAGAAAGAGAAGGTAAAGTATTTCACGTTTTAATGTTTTAAAAATTCTTTATTATAAATATTAGAGCAAATACGAGAAATAAATAAAAAATAGAGAAATAAAAGTTGACCATGAGATTCGAACCCCAGCATAAGAATTGCTAGCGCAACGCCTTAACCATACGGCTACCGACGACGTTACTGTTGTAAGATCGAAAGTCGCACATGATCATCGCCCCCCTTTGGGGTTTAAGTTTAAGCTTAAGTTTAAGTTTAAGCTTAAGTTTATTTTATTATAATTTCAACTTTAGTTTAAGCTTTAATTTAAGTTTTAGTTTGACACTTATTACGTATATATGCTAATCATCAAAGCGTCTATTGACATTATTCTACGATATCACTTTAAATTTAATTCATTATGCAAAATATTTATACGAGCTTTTTTCTTATATATTTTTATTGTATTTACTAATTGCAATTAATGTAACTACAGATATTTACTATTTTCTGATGCGAAGTTCATGAAATTATGCAATCATACATTTACTAGATATTTACGTTTTAACAACAATTAAATAAAAATCGGGTTGAGGGGTATTACCAGCTTTATTTTATGTAAAAATCTTTTAGATATTAAGCTAGTTACAAGTTTGGCCAAGTTTATCACGTCATTAGTGCGAGAGAGATAGCATGATAGAAATTAGCAATAGGTGCCATCTCGCGGAGATGATGAAACTACAGATCTCGGATCCATCGCCCCCATTAGCATGGTGCTTCTATACAGGTCTATATTCGTTGTTACTACTGTCGGAGCAAATTAAATATATTTTAATAGATGCAGCAGATGACATTGAACTGACATTGAAATGACAGTTGAAGAATCATTGGATTTTCTAGAAGATTTCAAAGATCAAGATGCAAAAATAGTTGAGGATCAAGTACTACATCATATTCCTGATTTTTCGGAAGCACCAACAAATGAATGTACAGAAGAAAATAATGAAGTCGAATTTGAATATAAGAAAAGTGCTGTAGAATTTTGGAAAAGTCCTAAAACAAAGTTACACGTGAAACTTGAAACTGTACAGAAAAGATTTAAGAAAGTTAGATCCGTTAGTCAGCTGAAGCGTCAGGTACGCACAATCAATAAAGGTGGCACTTACAGAGAAAAAATCGCTCAAATTTGTCAATATACATTAGATAATTTTAAAGCTGCACTCACTGCTGGTTTTATTATTCATGATCGCGATATACGTCGATGGGCATTACAAACTCAAAAACAAATAGGTTCTGAAGATTTTAGATTCAAAGCTTCTAGAAATTGGTTATCAAAATTTAAAACTGCTCATAGAATAGTTTCTCGAAAAATAAATAAGTTCCTTACGAAGAAAACAATAAAAAGCAATTCGGAACTTGAAAAAAAAGCAGATGCGTTTGTCGCCGATGTTCGGTTATGTGCATTAGAAGTTGGAATTCAAAATGTATATAATTCCGACCAGAGTGGATTTCAACTAGAAATGCATTCTGGAAGAACCCTCGCAATCGAGGGAGAAAAACAAGTGCAATGCCTAGTACAGTCAGTTTCGTCAACAACACATAGTTATACGATTCAACCACTTATATCACCTGAAGGGAAACTAATGTCACCACTTTTTCTAGTTTTAAAAGAATTCAGTGGTCATTTAGGACCTATTGTTGAAAGCAATTTATTGAAGGCCGAAAATGTTTATGTAGAAGCATCAACATCTGGGAAGCTAACATCGAGTAAATAGCTTTTTCTTAAATTTCATTTAATACTGCAGAAAAGGTAGCAAATATTAATGTTTTTGTTTCAGACCTCTTTAAAATTTGGAAGGAAAAAATATTTTTCCCGAATGTAGGTACCAACACTATACTATTACTTGCCTCCTGGAGTGACCACTGTGATAAAGTTATACAAGAAACGATGCCAGACAATAAAATTGTTAATGTAAAAAAAATACCGACAGGAACAACAGGGAATATCCAACCACTTGATGTATATGGATTCCGTATCTGGAAGAATTTTGTTGGACAATTTTCGGATAATGTAATTTTAATGGATTATGATTTAAAATTACATCAAAGGAATAACATTATTAAATTACAATCTCTAGTGCATAATCAACTTTCCTCACCAAGGTATATTAATCTTTTTAAATATTCCTGGTTTAGAAGTGGTTATATCGATGAAAAACCAGAAGAATTTGACAATCCTGTTAATTATAGTTTTGGAGATTCTTGCAATTCACACTGTGATGCACCAATGTTGCTATTATACGTTGTGCTTGGTGTAAAAAATCATTATGTTTTAAACACTATTTCGAAGATTATCATTATTGTAAACATTTTATACCATAAAACGTACATAACCATGGAAAATTAGAATAAATGTTGTATACTTATAATAAGAAATGACTGTAATTATAAGATCTGTAAAACGATATGCATTCCAAATATGCTTTGGAAAAATTCAACTAAATGCTATTATCACGGAGATTATTATTGTTATTATTATTATGATATTTATCATTAATATTTATTTCAAATAATTTATGCAATAAATAGTTATTAACAAGTGTGGGACGAGTGTCAATTTATATGAGTCTAGATCATTTTATCATACGTGTTTTGTACGACATTTTCTCTTACAGAGGGCAAAAAGCCATTTATAACACTCCGTGTATGTACTTCAATATATACTTATAATTATTTTGTGTTAGAGGTGGTTTACCCCCTTGGGGGTAATATTTATTAAAGAATCGGAAGACTTTATTGTTTTATTATAAATGTTAACACATTTTCTCGAATATTTTTAGTCGCTAAAAACTTGTTTTATTATATAACATTTTTTTTGTTAATTTCGTCCGCCATATTGGATCCGCCATTTTAAATTTTCAAAATCTGATAACAGATTCGTAAAGAGCGACCTCGAAAACCCTTATATACGAACTTCCTACGAAATTTTATGAATTAAAGTACATACTTATAATTATTTATAATTATTTTTATAATTATTTTATTTATAATTTACTTATAACTTACTTATAATTATTTTGTGTAAGGGGTGGTTTACCCCCCTTAGGGGTAATATTTTTTAAAAAGCCGAAAGACGTCAACTTTATTTTATTATTATGGATGTTTTCAAATTGTTTCCAATTTTTTTTAGACTTTTGAAACTTTTTTATTATTAAATTATGCCAAAAAATATATGTTTTCGACCCCTAAAAAATAGGGGATGCCACCCTTACTCTTCAAATCACCATGAATTACTTGCTCTTGTTGTAAGAAATAACCTCGAATTTGTTTCGTTAAAAAATATTTATTTTAAGGCGAGGTATTCAGAAAAAACGCTTTTTGGGGGTTAACTTTGGGGGTCGTTTTCACCCCCTAAATACGCTTATGAGCCGATAAGAAAAAATACGTGTCTCTTATTTTCACATGTACTACAACATATCGTAAAATCATTGAAATCGGTGAGGTCGGGTTCGGGTACCTTCCTTGTGATTCCAACGATACCGAGATACATCGGTAAAATAGATATCGTTATCAACAAACCCGGGAAAACAACTACGACTCGCATCAGATCGGTAACATCACTACAAGCGTCAACAAGTAATCTAAGCATCAAATAACATGGAAAGTAACTTAAATATTATAAACGAATTGCAAAGCGAGTTTGTAAAAAAAGAAATAATAGCAAAAAATGTCAACGCCATCAATCAATTTTTCAAAAATAAAGCAGAAAATATTATGTATATTAACATCAGAAGCTTAAACGCTAATTTTGATAGTCTACGCTACGAATTCTAATTGATAGCCTTGACATTAAACCTTTTGTAATAGATTATACGGAGACTCGGGTCCTTGAATTCTACAAATACTTTTCTATCACTGGATACAAAATATATTATAACAATAGCTCGATAAATCAGTGCGACGGAGTTGTAGTGTATATATCTGATACCCTAACGGAATATACAGAAACAATTCAAATTGGAAAACTAAAAATTTTACATACCGTATTTCAAATTGATAAAAATAGCACTTTTCAGATGCCTGCACTATACAGGTCGCATGATTTAACAAAATCAGAATTCACATTATGTCTAAAAAAGTTCTTGAAAGATAAGCAATGATATCTTACGAACCATAGGGGTTTGAAAGCTGTGCAATGAACTTAGCCAAAACACATAAATTTCCCAAAATCTCACGTGCAATAAGGCCTTTTTGCGTCCGTAATCAAGGCACAAAAAAACTCATTTTTTTCAGTTTTAGATTTATTACTGAAAAATTAAGTAGTCAAATCACTTGAAATTTTAATGGAATATAGTTTGACACGTGACCCATCAACATAATTTTTTTCGCGAGGTTATGATGTTTAGTTTCAGAGACATACATTTAAAAAAAAATCATCTTTTTCATTTTATCTGCTGAACAAAGCGGTCGATCCCGAGCACCAAACTAGGAATAGTAGGTAATTTTATTCTCTTTCAAATGCATTATAGCTGAATTGTTTGTAACAATAGGATGTTTGAAAAAAACGCAAAATAATGTTTTTTAAAAATCAAAAAATGGCCATAAAAAAATATAGTTGAGAAAATAAAAAATAACTGTGTTTCCCGAATTCAGAATCCAAAAATATATATGTATGTCAAATTTTATTGATATTGACGGAGTAGTTCCAGAAATATTACGGTATACATACACACACACACATTCATACGGACATTTTCTAAAAACACTTGATTTGAATTTTTAACACACCAAAAAGTATTTTATAGAAGTTTTGAAGAAACTCAAAATTTTACTATTACAAAGCTTTCTCTAGGAGGAAGCAAAATACTAATAATTACTTTTAACAATTATTGTGCAGTGTGAAATTGTAGGAGCAGATAAAACGAGAATTGAAATCTTAGTTTTTATCGCTTCCCTAGGTAAACAAGCAGAAGTATTTGGCAACCGCGAAAAAAACTGCTTCTTCCTAGAGGAAGCTTTGTAATAGTCAAATTTTCAGTTTCGTTAAAGCTTTGTAGAAACGCATTTGAAGGTGTTAAGAGTTCGAATCATGCATTTTAAGAAAATGTCTGTGCTTGAAGATGTGTGTGTATGTACGTATACCGTTGATTCTAGAACCACGCAACGGATCTTAATAAAACTTGACATGCGTATATGCTTTCTGATTCTGAATTCGGGAACATTTTTTTTATGATTCTAACCATTATATGGCCGTATTATAGCCAATTTTCGATTTTGAAAAAATATGTTTGTTTTTTTTTTGATGATATGAGTTATACAATATATTTAACAATAGTGTATCTAAAAAAGCATAAAATTGCCTACTTTTTCCCGCAAGATTATCCAGATTGACCGTTCCGTCCAATCTTTAGACACGACCGCAACACGGAAGTATGTGAAAAATGTCTGAGATGCGATATCTCACGCTCAATCGGGCTGAAATTTTGGGAGGAGTCTCCTCTCGCACAAACCTGAAAAGTAATTTTTTTTATCCTGATCGTCTACGTTTTTCTAAAATGCGGGCACAATTTGTTCAATTTTTGCTTGTTTTTTGAATAAAAATTTTGGTGTTACACGATTATCTCTGAGAGACTTTTATCAATCAGGCTAAAAATGTGTGTGCGAACTCCCCTCGTAATAGTAAGGTGACGAATTTATTGTGGGCTTGATCCTGCATGTATACGCAGAATGTGGTCACATCCAAAAATCGCTAAAAATAATTTTTTGCTGTAACTTGAATTCTATGCATTCTACAAACAAAAAAAAAGTTAAATAGAAAATTTGTAGATCTCAAGGAAAAAAACTCTTTCCTCTAGACACTTAAGCGTGAAAATGCTTTTAATTCGAGTTAACAGGCCAAAATCGATTTTTTTATAGCAATAAACCAGTATACATTTTACATAAAAACCTTAAACGTAAAAGTTGTAGATATTTTGAAAACAACTTTTTACTATGACAAACATGTGTTCAAAACGCTTATACATAAACAACAACCCTAGAAATGATTTTTGGTACATATAATTGAATAACAATTTCGGTGTGATACGCCCCATCTGGCCCAAAAGCTTTAATTGATTATATATTATCGAGGCGAGCGACGGTAAGGCCGCGTGTCGTGCGCTAGTTATGATTAAAAAGGTGACGTAAAAAAAATTTAATATAGAATTTATGAAAAAATTCTGAAATAATTCATGAGATCCTTAGACCATTTCGGGAATACATTCCCACAGTTTCAAGATAAGACAATATGTATATTTGAACAACATTTTATGTATTGGAACAATATTGTATCTATAGGAGTTATAAGTTTTGTTGGAGGAAGCTACGTGCCAAAGAATTAACAGCGGTTTTAGACATTTGTCCACCCAAACCTATAGTAACATGGCTATTTGTCGATACCTTACTATTAATCGCAAATACTTGGCATAGAAAATATATTTTTTTGCCAAAAAACTAAGTCCGCTTTATTTAACTCCGTTCAATCGCTAGGATGGTGACACCACGTTGATTAGCTATAACTATGGACTCCTCCCCGGTATCAGATCCCAATAGCTTAAGGCTACACGTATACTAATACTGAGATTGCATAGTCACGCATAAATACTGTATAGGACAATAAACTAGATAGAAACGGTCAACAAAGAGCACTAGAAAAGTCAAATTATGTAGCAACGAGTACTGAGAAGTTTGCAATAATAATATAAACTTCACATAATTTAATAGATAAATACGATCATAATGTTATTATATTGTAAACATGATATTACTATAAAATTAGAATGAAATTGACTAAATTAAGTAGTAACTAATTATTGGTAAAAATTTTTTTAATTTTACAGTACTGTCTACTAATAAATTGAAAGTCTTCCTATTTATTGATAGTATATTGTTATTTATATTAATGAAAAAACTTGCTAAAAATTAGTCTATTAAATGTATTGTTTTCGCGATCTAAAATTTCAACATAGTCAAAATCAAAACAGAGGGTCGAATTAATCCCAATATGTGTTGGAATCGGGAGTAAGTTATCATACGGATTTTTTTTTTGTGTTCTTCAATCCTCGTTTCCAAGTTTCTTATTGTTTGGTCAATATATGTAGCTTCACAACTATTGCAATTAAAGTTATAAACTATATTAGTTGCATCAAAAATACGTGCGCACACGACTTCACCGTATCGAATGAATTCCTAACCTCGAAATCCATCATCGCCCCGTAACACCGCCACCGAACTGACGAACCGATGCCGCGACCGTAGAATTGCGTTTGTAGCGAAATCATAAAGCCGTACTTGAAATTTGTTAACCGTGTTAGTTTAAACAACACCATTTGTAAAGGCAAAATATTCTTAAGAAAGCCCGTAATTGATTTCTGTTTCAGACGGGATTTAACAACTGACTTCTAATACTTTTGTTTTGTTACCAAATATACTTTATGATTGTTAAAATATAGAAACAGACTCATTACTTTTCCTTTCCCCTATCCAGATCCTGGAACCGAATGACTATCCAGTCTCTCGGGGAAAGTCGTACCGTTACACAACAAAGAAATATTTTAATATTTTACTATATAATTAAAAAAAAAATTTTTGTTATATAATCTTTATCATTCTTATAAAACATATTTATACAAACAAATATAATTTATAAATGTTTACTCTTTTATAACATGCTTTGCAACAAAACATGTTAACTACGAGCGAAGAGAGTGTATTTTTGCTAGTTAAATGTATTAAAGTTTTAAAAAATATCATCTTCTAAATAACTAGATAAACATAAATTAATAAAACAATTGTTCGAATGGAATTAATGGATTACTTTACCTTCTTAATGATTTCGGCGTTGGGTATGCAAGATATGACTTAGGATGACTCAGTTTTGGCGAACGAATCATTTGAGAATATTGACAATTTGGACCTGTTTTTCCGACAGGACAGTTGCAGACATATCCATCATCTGTTTCACTACAATGTCCATCTCCGCAGATTCCTGAAATAATATCACAGACTCTCTACAACACAGTAATAACATCAAAAGAAAGATTTCTTAAATTATAATCTATTCTCTTAAATGTGACAAGTGAGAAACGCTTATGACGAGTAACGTTGTAAACTCGTTATGATCTCCCAAGCATATATGTAGGAGGAGTAGATGTATTTACAGAGAGAGAGAGAGAGAGAGAGAGAGAGAGAGAGAGTGCCTGCGAGGGGAATGCGAGGAACGGTTGTGAGCACGAGGATTAGAGCGTGGGGCGGATTAAAACCATAAAGCAAATGGTTCGAGCGAGAGATTTTATGAGTGAACGCCAAGCGAACGTTTTATAGGTTTATGTCATTAATGACGGTCTGAGAGAGCATGTCCGAGAACATGTGAAGATGTGAGGCCCAACTGAGTCCCGAGAGCGAACGACGCACGAGTGAGGGGTGAGTGAGGGCGAGTGGGAGGGGCAGGTATAGCCGTGTGTGCTGACCGGCAGCCCCGAGAAGCGCCAGATCTAAGTCCGCCACCGTAGTGAAGACGATATAGCTAATATACTTAGAATATAGTTTACTAACTAAAAGACTCTGTGACTTGTTTGCATACACTCAAGACGTAAGAAGACGTAAATACGCAGCTGAAGATGACAAGACGAAGCCGAGGAAGATGCTGAGACGACACACAGAGACGCTGCTTAATCAACGACGCTAAGACGAAACCACAACGACGTAAAGTAAAGGCGAGTAGACGTGAAGAAGTTAGCCATTTAAGACGTTTCAAAATAATTCAAGACGGAGACTTCTAAAGAAGCGCGCTTATGTAAGAAGATCCTGTAAATAATACAGTAGAAAAGAAGATTTCCGAAAGATCTACTAGATGAAAGAACTAAATGAAACGGTTGTCAAACAAACGATGGCTTCACAACTCGAGGATATGCGGAAGCAACTTGAGAAGATGAAGCGAGCAATGAGCACCGCGCGAGCCGCAAGCTCCGCAAGCAACAGCATAGCTGACGACATAATATCTTCCCCGTAGCTAGCTCCTAATGCTGACAATGAACTGCTACGGCGTGAATTAGAAATAACTCGACGAGAGTTAGCATTCGCCAATGGCCAAAGACTTGGCGTGCCCCGTGTCGATGTGGGCAAGTAGCATGGATCAGTTGGCCACAGTGTATGGATGCCCTATTGAAAAACTTTAGATGAGAACCAGACGAGAATCAAATGTGGTTTTGGCGTGATTTTTAGATGAGAGCCAAGTGAGTCTCGTTTGATTCTCACTTGATTCTCATCTTACCGAAGTCGAATGTTATTTTGTTAAATCTTGATTTAGATTGGTAAGGAATTCGTGAGGATTTATAAGGTTAGTAAAAAACAGATGATGATGAGAATTGGATGAGAATCGAATAAGAATCAGATAAGAATTAGATGAGAATGTAAGAATCAAGTGAGAATCATATGAGACTCGCTTGATTCTCATGTCGAAATGACGCCAAAATCACTTTTAATTCTCATCTGATTCTCATCTGAGGTTTTTCAATAAGGTGGACACCGCTAGAAACTTTCGTAGCTGCGAAGAAGATGCTGAACGGCCCGGCGAAGATCTGGCCAAAGAGGCATGGCCATGTAGCTTCCTGGGAGAAATTCAAATTGACGATCCAAGTAGATTTTGAATAACAGGTCAGTAGTCAGAATGTACATGAGATGCTGACTAGAAAAAAGAAGACGGGAAACGAGTCTATGCTAAATTACGTACAAAGTATGTTGACGCTAGGACAGCAGGGAGGACTGCAAGAATCAGTAATTATAGAATACATAGTTGACGGCATTCCAGACGACGCCGCCAACAAGCACCCGTAGAAATGAAGGTAACATTGATCGACGAGACACTTATTAGCCAAAATCCGAGGCACTTGTCGGCTAAGGAACTCAGGCAGGTAGAGACACTAATAGACGGCTGGATCGAAGCAGGTATAGTGAGATTTAGTACTTCAGGTTTTTCTGCTCTAATAGTGATAGTGAGGAAGAAAGACGGATCTATCAGATTATGTGCAGATTTCACAAAGAGCTTTCTCCAGTACCCGTAATGAAGGACATTTTGGATCGACTAGCAACCGCGAAAGTCCACAGCACGCTGGACATGAAAGATGGTTATTATCACGTCAACGTCGCTGAAGAATCACGTAAGTTCTTATCGTTCGTGCCGCCAACCGGACAGTATGAATATTGTAGAGCACCACAAGGCCTGTGCACATCACCAGCAGTGTTTCATAGATTTTTAGCCGCAATTTTTGGAGAACTTGTAAAAAGAATGAAACTGATTATATATTTTGACGATCATGTACTAGCCGCCGAGAACGAAGAAAAGGCGCTGCAGAACTTGTGAGAAGTTTTAGAGTTAGCCGCGGAATACGGCATCAAGATAAGCTGGAAAAATGCCAATTGGTACGACGGAAGATTGAATATTTAAGACACGTTGTTGAGGACGGTACAATAATACCGTCGAAGAAAAGGATCGAGAGCGTTGAGAACTACTGAGAGCCGACGACTATAAAACAGTTTCAATGCTTTTTAGGATTAGCGGGGACATTTAGTAAGTTTATACTTGACTACGTTAAGATCGCACGACCGATGACCGACCTGCTACGAAAGGACGCTAAGTACAGCTTGGAGCCGGAGCAAAAGGAGGCGTTTTATAGAATGAAACAATTATTAATGCAAGAGCCCTTGCTACAGCTGTTTAACCAGGTTAAGAGACAGAGCTGCACTGTGACGCCTCGAAAGATAGATGTAGAATGGATAAGTAAGAGAGTAGGGTTAGGATGGCGCCACTTTACACAGAAACCCTCTATAGTCGGTGAAATTCTCCGAACTGTATACAGTTAAGAGAGGAGAGAAGAAGCGGGCTGGCGTGCTCGGTTTTTTTAGAGGAGCGAGCGAGCGAGTTAGTCGGTTCCCGTCACGCGACGATGCATGAAGCCAGCTTCTGAGTCGAGACGTATCCAAAAGCACGAGTACGGGTCCGAAGCGACAAGACATACATCACGCACGATATCATTAATATCTAAAGGTACGTCGTAGACATTCGCGTTGGTATTTAGATTCACGTATCCGATTCGTTAACTCAAACAACAGAACTCCACAAGTTCTTAACGAAACCATTTCTATCGCAAACTAAGGCAGGATTCCACATATCCTCGGCCGTAAATTCCTAACGTGGGTTAAAACCACGATCAGTTATTAATTAATATTATTAAATTGTTCAAGGTTATATATGTTCGATCTAACTTGGTAAGAACCTAATTACGACTACTTTTTTTCTGTATTTTCTTCGATGTAGGGATATTTGCGCCTTTCAAAAAGAATGATTTTGGACCTTTGTAATGAAAAAATAAGAGTATTTAAAAAAATTCAATTTATAGAAATATTTCTTTTTCTTTTTTTTACCTCCTTTATATTTTTCCGTTCTTAAAGCTTATTGATTTTCCTAAACAATTATCGATTCTTGATGGTAAAAAATCAATCAAGAATCCTTGTCCTCAAGCACGAAATTAATTCATGTTAAATTTCCTAGGTGTTTGTTCTCGCCAATTATTTTGGACAATCAAAGGCCTGGGGACGCGACAAAATAATAGATACAGATCAATTTTATTGCAGCAATCGGATAAAGATAGACAAATGCACAACTTATATTATTACAGTAAGGAGACCACACCGACTCAACAAAAATATCACAGTTACGAATTAAAGATGTTAGCCGTTACAGAGTCGCTCAAGAAGTTTCGAATTTACTTACTGAATAATGAGATTAAAATAGTGACAGATTGTGCTGCATTTGAACTTGAGCTAAAAGAGGACAAACTAGCCAGATGGGCTATGCTATTAGCCCAATTCAAATATAAGATGAAACATCACGCAGAAGTCCGGATGAAACACGTGTATGCCTTGAGCCGAGTATCGAGTGTACTCGTGATAAGAAATGGAATACTGGCAAGATTGAAGAGAGCACAACACCAATACGACCGCTGTCGAGTAATTACGATGATTCTAGAGAAAACAGCATTCGAAGACTATGCCACAGAGAACGGGTTAATTTATAAAGGAGAAGAAGGCCAGCGACGAGTATTTGTGCCGAAAGGAATGCAAATGGAGATAATCCGCAGAGTGCATGATGTTGCACACTTCGGAAAGAAAAAGACGATCGAAAAGATATCAGCAGAATACTAGATTGATGGGCTGCAGAAAAAAGTCGAGAATTATATCAGTAACTGCATTAACTGCATACTAGGAGGACGCAAGCAAGGAAAAACTGAGTCTGCTTAACCCTATACCAAAAGAAAATCTGCCGCTGCACACAATCCATGTGGACCATTTAGGCCCATTGCAGTCATCGGCAAAGAAATACCAACATATTTTTGTATTAATTAATGCTTTTATGAAGTTTATTTGGATTTTTCGAGTTGAGACAACAACTGTAGCAGAGGTGATTAAAAAGCTGACTATCGTGAGAGAGACGTTTGGCAACCCGAAGAGATTCATCACAGATTATAAGTTTTACACACGACGTCTAATAAAAATGCATAATAAAGATTGAAAACACGATCTTCACTTTCTGTTCAAAATTTATTTATTAAACACAATCACGATTTTCCCGTTTCTTAGACATAAAAATCGACCGAAATGGACTTTTTCTTACCCTCGTAAAACGTTAACGGGTTTCGCCCGTTAAGTTAATAAAAAGAAGCTAGAAACCTGTCAGTTTGGCAGCTTATTTCCTGCTGAGAATCTCCTAATAACCCGTTAGGATTTTTAAAGCGAATCCTCTGTCGGTAAGTTATCGACCGAAAAAGTAATCATTGGAATAACCTCGTTGCGCAGAAAAAAAGAAACAGCATGCCGCTTCGCACAATGCACGGACAATCGTCGACGCAATGGAAGATTTTTACTTAATACCACATTCAATAGTAATTAGTAAAATTTTATTCTCACTCGCACTGATGTACTGCATGACACAATGCAGCGGACCTCTCTCTCTCTCTCTCTCTCTCTCTCTCTCTCTCTCTCTCTCTCTCTCTCTCTCTCTCTCTCTCTCTCTCTCTCTCTCTCTCTCTCTCTTTCTCTCTCTCTCTCTCTCGCTCAATGTCATATTGCGTTATTATTGTATACTGTATATTTTATCAGCAAGTAGAAAAAAGAAAAAAATTTGTCAGGTATAGGACTCGAACCCGAGTGCATAAAATAGAAGATAACGACGTAGACCGCGCCGCCACGATCATCGTTCCTATATAAAACTGAAAGTAGCATATATTTATCGGGAGGCTGGGGTAACTTATTAGTTTAATTTAATTTTGTTTAAGCTTAAGCTTAATTTTTTCGTTTCAATATGATTGTGAAAACGTTATCTTACTAATAAAATAATGTAAATTTATTTAAAATTGTATTTTTTCGTTACGCATAAAACTATAAACAATGGTAGTTACTGAGACGGCGGGCCCACCTGGCAGGTAAGAGAGCAGCAACGGATAACTTGCCGATATCGGCAAGTTACCGACCATGTAGCGCTAGCGTCGACTATGTATTAATCCACCTGAGTGCAGGTAGATAGCGTGCGAATATAAAGCATTGAGGAGAGGGATAGCCCCGGGTATTTAAGGAGCTCCGCTGCGCTGGCGGAGTCATTTGATCTCTGATGCAGCAATCAGGCCGTTAGTATGAACTGCCGATCTTATCTATCGATCAATCGTCCTGATGCTTAGTATGTAACAAGCATAGCGCTCTCGAAAGTTTATCCGTGAGATTATCCCTCTCTCCTAGTAGTATATCAGATTGCGATCTTCTGTACATTATGCTTAAATACATGAATGATTATCTTCTTCAATTCAAATCTGTTCAACCTTATTTGACTGAGCCGGTACTAACTAAATGTGAAAGTGAGATAGTGGTTCCTACTGAAGCATCTCCTAATTGCATAGACCACTGATCATCACCCGTAGTGTCGGATGATCCTTGGTCATTAATTACATTTATCGGGTGTGCTTTTATCTTTTCTAATAACTACTCAGGCATAGAACTTACTCGCGGTTCTCGACTAACATAGATCGGACCGATTCATTACACATTGCAGGTTCCCTACTTACTAAAAGAATAATAATATCTATTTCTTATTGTTATTACGTATTATAAACATTTTATAAGCGAATAAAAAAAAAGAAAAAAATTTGCCGAGACTCGGACTCAAACCCGAGTGCATAAGAATACTAAGCAATAACGTAGACCGCTCCGCCACAATCGTCGTTGGTGCAGGAAAACTGAAAGTAGCATATGTTTATCGGAAGGCTGGGGTGGCTTGTTAGTTTAATTAGCTTTGTTTAACCTTAAGCTTAATTTGTTTGTGTCGGTTTAACCATAATCCCTCTAAAAAATTAAAGTTTTCAATCACGAGTTTTCAAAAGTTTTAGATTCTAATTTTTTGACACTTATGTTATTGTTTACTGTTACAATGCCGGGTCTTGGGCGTTGTCATCCAGATCGGACGAGTGGGTGCCTATCAGTACACAGCGCGTCCTCAGGTTACGGATAGAGTAACAGCCCCTGAGAAAGAGGTTAGCTGCTAATAAATTGAATAAGCAGTCGCGGACAGCCGATAGGAACAGGCGTGGGTGTGATGAGCCCACACTGTTGAACGCATTCATCTAGAAACACTACGCAAGCACCACAACAAAAAACACTTCACATTATCTCTTATCTCTTAATCTATCTCTTTCATCACACATTACAAAAATGGGCAAAAATCCTGCTGCCGAGGTGGATGCGGGAGCGATGACAACTGCCCCAAAAGGGGATGTGTAGAATGATTCATCACCTGGTCTTACGCGGTAACGATGCCAGCGAAGGCGCGCTGCCTTGCAGGGGGGCGTTAGGATTCGAGAATGAAACCGTAGTGTGTCTAACGACGAGTTGACACTGTCCTCGTCAAAGTCGGAAAGCTCTCATACTTACAATTAGTTCTAGAGAGGTATGGGGGTTATCACCTCTAGAACGGTGAACTCGCCTGCGATCGGAACAGGATCCAAAGCGCGCGGATTTAACATACTATCATGGCCAAAAAAATCAAAACCAAACCACAAAAGACTTAAGGATCGGAACCTGAAATGTTCGCAGTCTATACAGAGCAGGCGCGTTTAAAGAACTCATAAAGGAAGCTGATATGTACAATCTAGATTTGGTAGCAATACAGATCCCTAGGCACCGGATTTCTCGTAAGCAGAAACATCATACATTCGGTTAAAAGTTTCAAATCCGTCAATGATAGACTCGCGTACATCATCATCGAAGGTGAATGGTATAGATATGTATTTATCAATGTACACTGTCCTACGGAGGACAAAGAAAAAGAAGCTAAGAATCTCTATTACGAAACTTTAGAGCAGGTAATCGATCAGTTCGCGTCTTACGACGACACAAGAATAGTATTAGGCGATTTCAATGCTAAAATAGGTAGGGAGGAAATGTTTAGGCCTACTATAGGGAAGGAAAGCCTGCACGAAGTCAGCAACGATAACCGTATTAGGGTCATAAATTTCGCGGCAGCAAAAGATCTTATAATCAAAAATACGTGTTTTAAGCATAAGGACATACACAAAGCAACGTGGACATCGCCGGACGGGGCCACACAGAACCGAATTGATCATTTTCTCATTGAAAAAAGACGTCATACTAACGTTCTCGACGTAAGGGCTCATAGAGGGGCAGATAGCGAGTCGGACCACTTCCTAGTAGTAGCCAAATTAAGAGCTAGATTAGTAGCGAATCAAAATAGTAAGCGAACAAACAAGGTAGAAAGCTTCGATATTGAAAAGCTATGAGATAGAACAGAGCGAATTAGGTACCAGATAGAAATTAATAACAGGTTTCAGGCACTTGAAGAAGCAAACACATCGCCGGAGGGGAATGACGAACCGAATCGCTTATGGGGGGACATCGAAAAAACGGTAAAAGAGGCCGCGAACAAAATACTGAGTACAAAGAAAAAGCCAAAGAGCAAACCATGGTTTGACGAAGAGTGCGAACTATGGTTTGAAAGGCGCAAAAAGGCTAAATTAGATAGCTTACACAATAGAAGCGATAGGACCGTAGAAGAGTATTCTAACGTAAGGAAACAGGCGGGCGCGATCTACAGAAATAAGAAGCGGAAGTATCAAAAGAATCTTATTAGAATAATAGAAACTAACGGTAAGGAAAATAACCCCCGTGAAATGTACAGAGGGATCAACGCCATCAGAAAGGATTTTAGGAGTAGAGCGCAATTGATGAAGGACGAAAACGGGGACCTCGTAACAAATGACAACGAATTATTGTCGCTGTGGAAAAACTATTTCGATAAATTATTAAACGTGCACGAAAATAGCGAAGAATTAGGGGACGAAATTCACGCTGCCGAACTCCACGTGGAGGAACCGAGCTACCAAGAAGTAGAGGCCGCGATTAAAAAACTAAAAAACAACAAAGCAGCGGGAAATGACTCTATACCAGCTGAGTTACTTACATATCGGGGCGTCGAGCTTACTTTTAAAATCTATAAACTAGTATGTGCCATCTGGAAAAATAAAACAATACCCGAAAATTGGAAGGAATCTATCATTATACCGATTTTTAAAAAGGGGGATCGGCAGACTGCAACAACTATAGAGGTATCTCACTTTTAGTAACGTGCTACAAAGTTCTGTCAAACGTAATACAGGCTAGACTCACTCCATTCGCGGAAGATATAGTAGGAAATTGAATTTTTAAGACACGTTGTTGAGGACGGTACAATAATACCGTCGAAGAAAAGGATCGAGAGCGTTGAGAACTACTGAGAGCCGACGACTATAAAACAGTTTCTTTAATGCTTTTTAGGATTAGCGGGGACATTTAGTAAGTTTATACTTGACTACGTTAAGATCGCACGACCGATGACCGACCTGCTACGAAAGGACGCTAAGTACAGCTTTGGGCCGGAGCAGAAGGAGGCGTTTTATAGAATGAAACAATTATTAAGGGAGATTAAATTATTATAGGAGATTATCAGTGCGGATTTCGGCGCAACAGATCGACGAGTGATCAAATGTTTACCATAAGACAGTTGTTAGAGAAAAAGTGGGAATTTTGCGAAACCATACATCAACTATTTATAGATTTTAAAAAAGCGTACGATTCTATTAAGCGAAGTAAAATGTATCAAATTTTAGTACTTCTCGGTGTACCAAAAAAACTCGTAAGATTGATTCAAATATGTCTGAACGAAAGCACGGGAAAGGTCCGAGTAGGCGGTAATGTGTCAGAACTCTTCACGATACGCGATGGTTTAAAACAAGGGGATGGGCTCTCTACGGTGCTGTTCAACTTAACGTTAGAGTATGTCGTTAAAAAAATGCAGGTTAGCAAGCTGGGCGCAACGCTTAATGGAACGACGCAGATACTAGGCTACGCAGATGATTTGGGTATACGGGGGGATTGTAGGAAAACGGTAGCAAGAAACGCGGAAATCCTCATAAAAGCGGCAGAGTATACAGGGTTAGAAGTGAGTGAATCCAAAACAAAGTACATGATTGTGGATAAACTAGGCATCTGCAGAGGGGTGGGAGATCTCAGAATTGGGAATTTTACTTTTGAAAAGGTTAGCGAATTCAGGTATCTGGGTACGACCATAAATGATAGAAATGAGATTAAAATCGAAATAAACAAGAGACTCCATTCGGATAATGCTTGCTTCTACGCCGTGAGTAATTTACTTAAGCCGAGGCTGTTGTCTAAAAACGTTAAAATAATAATATACAGCACAAAGGCCGATAATACTGCCGATGGTTCTGTACGGGTGCGAAACGTGGGCTCTCACTAAGCAGGCGGACAAACGTTTTAGGGTATTTGAAAATAAAGTCTTGCGAAAAATATACGGGCCGAAGAAAGATGAGGAAACCGGGGAATGGAGGAGACTACACAATGATGAGTTACACAATCTGTCCGCGTCACCAAATATTAACAGAATAATAAAATCACGCAGATTGGGATGGGCAGGGCACGTAGCGAGAATGGGAGACGACCGTACGGCAGCGCGTGTCATGAAAGGCAGGCCGATGGTAACGCGACCTCTAGGTAGACCTAGACGAAGATGGGAGGACAACGTAAAAGCGGATCTAGTAGAAATAGGACGGGTGGGTGTCGATCGGAGGGGTGCATCTTGGGTGGGATTGACACAAGACAGGGCAGCATGGAAGGCTTGCGTAGATGAGGCGATGAACTTTCAAGTTCCAAATGCCATTAAAAAAAAAAAAGTTTAAACATTCTTTTTAGTCCAATAATATGCCCGAATAGTTATTTGACTTTGGTTGAAACCACCGCGAGGTGTGAATGCGCAAATTCGACAGTCGCCGTTTGTCACTTTTCCTCCGCCGCGTCAGGCGCGGTGGACCTAAGAATATATATCGCCTCTCCCTTCTCCTCCACTGCCGCTGGATGCGTATACTTCCCCTACGCTACTTTTCTAGATGCGTATAGTTCGATCGCAGGCCGCAAGTGGCGTCATGATCGAATTCGCCACGCATTTTTAACACTCCTCTAATCTCTGATATCGCATGGCACATTTTCGCCCATGCTCATCAGCAATCTCTCCTCTAATCTCTGGCACAGCGCGCCTGTATATCTACATAGGCGTGCTTCCCCTCATTCCCCCTACTCCTCGAACGCTGGCGCGCGCCCGGCCGCTTTCGCCGATTTTCAACAGCATGTTTCGACCATTTCGATGCATTTCTACAAAAACTTGGATTATACATCTTTTAGTACTTCACTTGTACTTTTGAATGCCGGTATTAGAATTAAAATCTGACCATTTGTAACGCAAGAAGGCTCCCGATAAAAAATGCATAAAAAAATTGAAATTGCAATTGCGCAAAAACTATTGGTCCGACAGTGCCTGCCTTTTGCATACTTGAAGTTAATATAACTATCTACTTATGTGCCACATTTCAGCTCTGAATCTTTATAAATGGCAAAGTTACGAATTTTTGAAAAAAATACTGAATTTTCCGGTTTTCCGGAATTTTTTTGGTTCTAATCAACCGATCGCATTGTTCAACGTCTCATTCTCTTCGTAATTTAATACTCTACAACTTTTTTATTCACAAAATTTATATTGATCAAGTAGTTTTCGTTTTATAAGCAAAAAACTAAAAAAAAACGCGTTTTTTCACTAAATTGTTAATAACAAACTTATTACTGCGAGTTGCGAGTTGAAATTACATCAGCAAACATCTACGGACTGTATTTTAAATGATCGCACAGGCAGATTGCTGAATGTATTTTTGTCAAACAAAAAATCTCTATTGACTGACCTATGTATGAATTTGAGTGATGTGTGATGCGTGATGAGTGTGATAGTTTGTTTAATGCGATTTGAGGTCAGTTTTGCAATTGGCTTTTAGTTTATAAACTGTAGTACAACTGCTTATAGTGTAACTGCACGGTTTGAGGTTAGGTGAGGTTCGATACTAGCAAGTCAGTTGTGTTACGCTAATTCAATTTTAAATCCTAGTGAAATTGCGATCGCTACTGCTGAGGCAATAGTGTTTTTATTTAAATTGATAGATTATTATTGCTAAGCAAACATACGCTAAATTTACTCCTGGCTGACCGAATGTAAACCGTTGCTACTTTATAAACTGGTCGAAAAGGCCCCTGCTATACCGACGTCTGACTGCGCACTGGTTTCGACCACGGATTGTCGTGCTAAGCTAAGTTTAGACTTATTTGCGATTTTGGAAATATTATTCCACTGCGTTTTAACCTTTTTCGTGAGTTTCATATTTGTACTTTGTACACCAGCTCAAATTTGTTAATTTTGTCCACCTTGAAGTACACACGTATCCACTTGCTTAACGCCCGAATGTAAGAAGTGTAGCCGAAACGCTGTCACTAAAGTAATAACCTGTCGTAGGACGTTTCGCGCTGCTTTCTCGAGTGCCGAGCCAGCGCAGGTTGAACGGATTGAATGCGGTAATATTTTTGACGTGGCACGAGATCTCGAAGAGGGGTCTCTTTTCGATATTAGTAGTCTTAGTACTGTTAGACATAGTTCGTGTGTTGAGGATAGTGTGCGCATTGAGGTACCGCCTGTCGAAGAACTGCCTGTAGTTGCTCCGTCCGACACTATCCCTTCTATCATGGCCCTGCCTAGCAATTGGTCTACGCTTACATTAGACGATAAGCTTGGGGAGCTTTTTCGACAGGACGCCCTGGGGACTAACGCAACTCAGGAGTTAGGAAAAAAAATCGATACACTAACAGTCGAGGATTACGACAGCAGGATCGAGCAACTGGAGCATGAAAACAGCATCAAGGATGCTGAAATCGCGAGCCTCAAGGAGCGTATTGATAAAGACTATAAATACGCCGAGATAAAAGTCAGTGGTGTGCCACGTGCTTGTCAAGTCCCCTTGGACAACATTGTGACACAAATGTTAAAGGTACTAAAGGTCCCTAATGATTTGGCGGATGTTCATAGAGTTTTCGAGCTGAAGGGACGCTCGTCACTCAATCTAATGCGCAGGGGGCACAGTCGTGATCGTTCTGCATCAGATTTAAGAGTGTATGCGTTCGTGACAATGTACTGAGAGCTAAACATGCGTTTGGTCAGTTAAAACTGGGCCAGATTATTTCCGGTGGCGGCGAATGTATTATTGAAATGCACAAGATGTTATTGCCGTATGTGCACAAACTGCGTCTGACTACTAAAGAGCGTGCTAACGTTGTCGGCTACAAATATGTTTGGACTCGTGGCGATAAGTTGCTAGCGCGTAAAAGTGATGGCTCAAAGGTTATCCCTATTATTACTAGCACTGATCTTGAACGGATACAATGACAACCAAGCCAGCCCAACCTTGACCCAATGAGTAACTCGGTAAACTTAATTATGCGTATTACTTAAAAAAAAAAATCGCTGCCAATTCATTGGCACGTAGCTTCCTCCAACTAAATTTATAGGTCTAATAAATAAAAAATTGTTTTGATATACAGTATAATCTGCCTACTAATGTATAAGGCGGTTTTTGATACATAATTTAATATACTAGTGACATTTTGCGCGCTTTGCGCGAGCAATTGCTTTTATTTTTATGCTTTTTTGACATGTCTTAAGTTTTGAGGTTATGATTTCTAAAATTAGAAATATTGTTTCAATTAATATCAAATCAAAATGTATTAATTAATGTAATAATTTTTTATTATTTATTCAATTTGCATTTATTTCATAAATAACTTTATTTTAATTCATAAATACTTTCTAGATTTTGTACTTTCGCGCCCTTTTGAAAGCAGCGAATCAAATCTCGTTTTAGTCGGCTTCACTTTTCTCGTATCTCTTTTCTGAAAAGGAATTTTTTCCACAGTATATATGTGATCTAAAGAATATCGAGAGGAATTGACGCAGCAGCTCGTTGCAGGCTTCTTGAAAGCTATACGAAGCCTGGCCCGTAGCGCAATATGCTGTACGTGCTCGTCCTTGAGCACGCGAGCCCGCGGAGGCGCCGTGAGTGTTTACGCTGCGTAGCTTAGTCGCGGATGCAGTAAACGCATATTCGAGAGAGGTGAACGCGGGGAAAAGGCAGGGAGTCAGGCGTGAAATCACAAAGAGCAGGTGGAGTTTAGAATTATGTTCATGTATTGTAAAACCAGCCAAATACAGTTGCGGCGCAAGGCAAGAGAGAGACAAAGCGAAACCTAATGCAGAGAGAGAGAGAGAGAGAGAGAGAGAGAGAAAGATCAGCGATCGAGCAGGTACTTACATTTGCTTCCGTGCTGTCTCGCTTGGATGCCTCGTGGCTCGTCTTGAACAGCGCAAGCGGATGACCGGGGCCCTCGCAGGGCAGCAGAGTAGATGCCTCGTGGCTTTTGGTGTGCGTCCGGCTACGGCGAGAGGACGAGCGGCAGTAGTTGCTCAGCTCGTAACAGTCACGCGGCGTGAACTTGCCCTCAGAGTGATAATACCGGCGACACACCAGAACACATCTTGCTAGAGGCAATCTCGCGGGTTTCGCGCACGCAAAATTCACGAGGGTTCACGATACAACGAAGAAAGCGAAACCGTTCGACTGTACTCTTTGGCGGAACGAATCAAAGTCTCCTCGCGCGGGACGCAGCGGCGAGACCAGCGTGGGCTTTCTCCCACTCTCCCTCTCGCGGCACGCGCGCGGCTCTCTCTCTCTCTCTCTCTCTCTCTCTCTCTCTGTGTTCACACGCTGGGTCTTCTGCTCTCTCACTTACCTTGCTGCTGAAAGAATGTACATAATATATATTTATACATATGTATATATATATATATATATATATATATATATATATATATGTGTGTGTATATATATTGTACTGAGGGAGAGAGACAAACGAGAGTACGATAGTCAGCTCGTTATAATATATGTGTGTGTAACATTAATCATAGGAAGGGACTTTAACGACGTGCAATGACACCCCTATAAGAAGAAGCAAAAATTTGAGAAAAATCGGTTTTTACATTTTAGCTCTTTACTTGAAAACCAATTGAGGGAATCGTTTAAAATTTTAGCAGCAGATAGCTTTTTTATGATAAATCACCAAATAAAATTTTAAAGCATTTGTTTGGTTTGAAAGCTGCGCAATGAACTTAGCCAAAACACATAAAATATCTACTTTTTCCCAAAATCTCAAGTGCAATAAGGTCTTTTTACGTACGTAGTCGAGGCACAAGAAAAACTCGTTTTTTTCATTTTTCGATTTATTATTAAAAAAATAAGTAGTCAAATCACTTGAAATTTTAATGGGATATAGTTTAACACTTGACCCATCTAAATGATTTTTTTCGTGAAGTTATGATATTTAGTTTCAGATATATGAATTTAAAAGAATCACCTTTTTTATTTTATCTGCCGAAAAAAGTGGTCGATCCCGAGGACTAAACAAGGAAAAGTAGGTAATTTTATTCTCTTTTGAATGCATTTTAGCTAAATTATTTGTAACAATGGGATGAATAAAAAAACGCAAAATAGTGTTTTTCAAAAATCAAAAAATGGCCATAAAAAAAATTAGTTAAGAAAATAAAAAATAACTGTTTTTCCCGAATTCAGAATCCAAAAATAAATATGCATTTCAAATTTTATTGATATTGACGGAGTAGTTCCAGAAATATTACGATATACATACACACACAGAGGAATGTTAGCCGCCTGCAGAAGGGTAGGAAACAACAAGGCCCCAGGGCCAGATGACATTCCAAATATTGCGTTGAAGTATGCCATTCATGCTCATCCAGAGGTCTTCGTAGACTTGTACAATGCATGTCTAGAAGAGGGAACATTTCCCACAAACTGGAAAAAACAGCGACTAGTGCTTCTGCCAAAAGGAAAGAAACCACCCGAGGACTCCTCATCATATAGACCACTCTGCATACTGGATACCCCAGGAATGATTCTGGAACGCATTATCTGCGTCAGAATGGATCATTTCATAGAAGGTGGATTAGCGGAACACCAATATGGCTTCAGAAAGAAGCGTTCAACCCTGGACGCAGGTTAATCAAGGGCAATCTAGTGATTGACACTGCACAAACAGCGATAGAGGGGAAAATATGAAAGGGAGGAAAAAAGAAGTATTGCGCCATAGTTACGTCAGTACTTGGCCCACCGACTTGGAACATCATGTATGACGGAGTACTAAAGTTACAATTACCTGAAGGAGCAACAGTCGTAGGATTCGCTGACGACATAGCAGTAATGGTAGTAGCGAAACATAAAGAAGAGTTGACAGACATAGCTGAAGAGTCAACCCGTATAATACATGAATGGCTAAGAGAGACGGAACTGAAACTAGCCAGTCACAAAACGGAAGTTATTCTCATTTACAGTAGGAAGAAGATGGAGGAAATCATACTGACGGTGATGGACATGAGATCGTTTCTCAACCAATCATCAAATACTTGGGCATCGTCAAAGGTTACTCTTAGCCAGTGTAACCACATCAATTATGCTATACGGAGCCCCAATATGGGCAGATGCGATGCGAGTGAAATCGTATGCACGAAAGTTGACTACCGTGTATAGGCGAAGTGCACTAAGAGTAGCGTCCGCTTACCGTACGGTATCGGACGATGCTGCCTGCATTATAGCAGGTATGCCACCCATTGATCTCTTAGCGTTGGAAAGAAAGGACGTATTCGAAGCTAAGAGACAATCGAGTGATAAAAGCCAGAAGGAGATCTGGAATGCCGCAAGAAAGAAGACAATGGCTGAATGGCAAACAAGATGGGACGCTAGTGGCAAAGGACGCGATGAACTCATCGCCTTATACCAAGGATAGAAGACTGGATTGAAAGAAGACATGGGGAAGTTAACTACTACCTCACGCAGTTTTTGATTGGCTACGGATGTTTCCGGGCGTACTTGCATGGGTTCAAACTAGACGACCATCTAAACTGCCCAATATGTTCGGATGCAACAGAGGATGTTGAGCACTGAGAGTTATCTTCAGATCAGAGTAACTCCTGAATCGATTATGACGGCCATGCTGACCTCAGAGGATGGATGGTGCGCAGTCAGCAACTATGCAGCAGACATTCTCAAGAAATGTGTGTATGTGCGATGCAGAAAATGAAGGATGACTATAGTGATGAAGACCACATCAACCAGAAGCGAGCGAAGGCTTTTCGCCCCCCCCCCCCCCGCCCGCGAAGCATTGCTTGACGGTGGTACCGCGGGGTTCAGGGGCATGGAAGATGGAGCTAGGCACCTTTACCGAGGGTCGATAAAGGCAAAAAGGGCCTTTCTTTTTACGGCTGGGTGTTCTTTCACCTGACAGTATGGGTTCAGTCGGTGGGAATCGGACACACGGCTGACATTGTGGATGAGGCTGTTTCGACTACCCTATTAACAAGGTCATGCTAAGGTATTTCTCTAAGATTTTCCCTAATACCTCTTTCTCCAAGAGACAAAAAAAACACACACATCCATACGGACTTCTAACGTATCAAAAAGTATTTTCTAGAAGTTTTGACAAAACTCAAAATTTTACTTTTACAAAGCTTCCTCTGGGAGGAAGCAAAAATGCTGTCTACTTAGTATTATATGAATATTAAGAATATTGTTATACTAGTAGACTATACCGTGAGAAGGGAGCAACTTATATTTAATATTTGATTATTGTCTTAAACTGATTATATTGAATTCTTGCTAAATTGGTAACATGAATTGCCTATGTTCGACCACGACAATGAAATGTGAAGGAATCAATATCCAGACGTTTTGATTTTTTGTAAAATTCATTTGTAACATGATGTATACATTGTTTTCACGACATTCGGCCTTTTGGTCAGGGCGTTAATAAACTTGTTCTCTCTCTCTCTCTCTCTCTCTCTCTCTCTCTCTCTCTCTCTCTCTCTGTCTCTCTCTCTCTCTCTCTCTCTCTCTCTCAGCAGCTGTAAACAACCCATACAGCACAAAGACCCCAAAAAGTGTGAATTTTGTGGTCTGTACTACCACGTCAAGTACGAAAACACCATCAACATCAAGACTATCGTGGTGAACGACAGGCAGATTATAGCCTGTCCCTCATGTGCAGACAACAACAACGCCAAGGGTGCAAAAGTGAGGACTAAATCCACCTCTGCTACAACATCAGCAACGGGAGTAACTGCAACAACAGCAGCAGGCAAGAATACTCCCAAACAACAGCAGCGGGTGACTAAGAAGACGAGGTCAGCACCACAACCAGCCAACACATCGAGAAAACCCCTCACCAACCCGCTCGGCTGGAGTAACACCACTTACGCCGTCCATTGAGGCCGCTTTGAGGGACATTCGCGGAGCTCTCGACGACAAACGGAGGTCCTCATGACCCAGAACATCGTGTCGGAGAGTATTTCTAAAATTGAGAAGCGTCTGGGCCCGCTGGAGAAGCGACTTAAGGCCCTCGATGAGCTGCCTGCACTCAAAACTCGCATACACAGTGCTGAGTCCACCATCACCGAGCTGCAGGCACAAATCCAAGATCTGTCGTCAAGGAGCCCGACAATACAACAGGACAACGGCAGCACTGCGCCCAACACTGCGGAGATTTGCAGCCTACGCAGTGAATTGGCTGAGGTCAAGAGGCGCCAGGAGCAGACCTCGAACAGTGTGGTCGTTGTCACGGGTTTGCACTGTACTCGTGAAACCTCGCTGCACCTCCTCGCTTTCTCAGTTATGAACGCGCTTGACCCCACGGTCCTCACAATCAAAAGATACATAGCATCCGTCAGGACCATGGGGAGGCTTGATGCTACAAACAGCTCCGCCAGGGGTGACGGCAGACTGCCACCACTAGCCATTACCCTATCATCAAGTGCGCTTGCACGCTCGATCGTCATCACCAAAGCCCGTAAACTCAAGCTACACACGAGCGAATTGGACGCCACCTTGCTGGAGGAAGCTAAAGCTCTGAGTCCTGACTATCAAGGCCTCATAAACATCAACGAGCTGCTCCCCTCAGACGTCCACAAGCTGCGTACAAGGGCTAGGCTGGAGGCCAAGAAGATGCAGGGCTGCCGAACGTTTATCAGCGAAGGGAGACTATACATGCGCTGTAAAGATGACAGCGAGCGTGCTACGATCATCAACACCGACGCCGAGCTGGAGACTTTTTTAGCCCGGTTTCCGCCCGCTGCCAACATCGTCCAACAGTGAGGCTACAACACACACACATCATTCCACCACACCCACCATCAAGCTCATCTGCCACGTCTTCATCTGGTTCTAAGGTATCTCTGTCCGAAGGTCTACGAGTCTGTCATTTAAATGCGAACTCGCTTACGGGTCACACTGAGATGATCAGGCTTTTCTTATCTACTCGCTCTCCATTCCACGTAATAGCTGTTACTGAGACCTGATTAAGCGACAAGGTAACGTCCATCCCTTCTCTGGACGATTACCTACTGTACAGACGAGACAGAAACAGAAACGGTGTGGCCCTTTACATACACAAATCTCTGACAGTTAGCGTTATTTCATCATCTGACGGTGAATGGTCTGGTAAGCCAGGCAAGCCTGAATATCTCTTCTGTGAGGTATCGGCAAAGGGAGTCTCTCCTATCTTCGTGGGGGTTGTGTATCGTCCACCTCATGCTCCATTTTTCCAAGGCTCTAACTTCATAGACCAACTAACAACCCACATGCACAACTATTCCACGAAGGCCAAATGGGAGACTTCAACTCTGACCAACTTTCTTCATCTGAAGATGCCAAGCTCATCAAGGCCTTCATTGATGAAAACTCCCTCTTGTCTGTAACCTATGGTGCCACGCACCACAAACAGGGTTCTGATACCTGGCTTGACCTGTGCCTTATCGACAAGCAGGATCGCCTGCTGTCATACTGGAAGACAGACTCACCGTTCATCAATGGACGTGACCTTATCACGGCCACTCTCGACGTTCAGATTCCACGATACATACCTAACACATACTCTTACAGAAACTTTAAAGGAATCAGCGCCGAGCAGCTAAGGGACTTTCTTAGCGCATGTGACTGGTCATCCCTCACCTCTTCATCACTCGACGAATTGCTATCTACACTTAACGCTAACCTCACTAATGCCATCAATCATCTCGCCCCATTACGGACTGTGACACCAAAAAGACAGCGTCACCCGTGGTTCACCACGGCTCTTCGTGACCTTGTATCTGAGAGAGATAGACTTTACAGGCGTTTCAGGAACTCCAGGCTCGATTCGGATCTCCGCATATATAGACCAGCTAGAAACAATGCTCACAAACAAGTCGAGGAAGCCAGGCTGAATTATTACTATTCACGCCTGTCAACCTTGACTGATGTTGCCGAGATCTGGAGAGAGCTGGAGAAACTTGGAATTTCTGCCACCAAAGCCCCTTCACCATCTCGTTATAGCACAGATGAACTCAACAAGCATTTCAGCTCGATCTCCAATGATCCGTTAGCTCCTGCTGTTGAGGATTATCTCCTCACCCTGGAAAGTCTTGACCTCCCGGAGCATTTCGAGTTCAGCACCATAACGGAATCGGATGTGTTGGCTGCAATATCGCACATCGATACTCAGGCCAGGGGAAGCGACGGAATCCCTCAGGTTGTCATCTCAAAGGCATTGCCGGTTCTCGCTCCCCTACTAAGTCATATTTTCAACCTGTCTCTGAGCGAATCCTGTTTCCCATCCGCCTAGAAATTGTCGCTTGTGCGTGCACTCAACAAAGTCAGTTCACCAACAGCCCTGATTGACTACCGTCCGATTCCACTTCTCTGCTTTCTCTCCAAGGCCCTGGAGTGGCTGGTGCACAGACAAGTCTCACAATACCTTGAATCTAGACTCTTACTAGACAACTTTCAAACAGGCTTCCGCACTGGCCACAACACTCAGTCTGGCCTAATTAAGCTAATTGATGATGTCAGGATCGGGATAAATAAAAAGAAAGTGACACTTCTCCTCCTCTTTGACTTTAGCAAGGCGTTTGACACTGTATGTCACGTCCGGCTCCTGAGAAAGCTATCCACCTTCGGCTTCTCTAAGCAGGTCATCCACTGGTTTGCCTCCTATCTCACCAGGAGAGAGCAGGCCGTCGTTGGTGACAATAGCGAGCGCTCCTATCCGCGGCGTCTCAATATCGGCGTCCCGCAGGGCTCCATCTTAGGCCCCTTGCTGTTCGCATTGTACATCACCGACATCGGATTCTGCCTCGATTCCGATGTTTCCCATCTTATCTATGCGGATGACTTGCAAATTTACAGTTAATACCACCTCGAAGAGCTCGACTCTTTATCAAACAAGATGAGTGCTAATGCTGAGAAGATAATGGGTTAGGCTGCGCAAAATAGGCTTAAACTTAATGTTAATAAAACCAAAGCAATTGTCCTGGGCTCCCCTTACTACATAAATTTACTTCCCTTAACAGCTAACACTTTCATTAATATCGGGGGTGTCCAGGTCAGCTTTGAATCCTCTATGCGTAATCTGGGATTGGTGCTTGACTCTAAACTCACGTGGAAAGAGCACGTTACACAAGTGTGTAAGCGTGCTCACTCGCTAATGTACAGGCTCTACTTTTTCAGAAAGAGTACCAATCTCACGTTGCGCAAACATCTTGTGCAAGCACTCATATTTCCGATCATCGACTACTGTTCTCTTGTATACTGTGACCTGACGCAGGAACTCGACTTAAAACTACAGAGGCTCGTAAACACAGGAATTCGGTACATCTGTGGTGTAAGGAGAGATGAGCATATCTCCCCGTACAGGCGGGAGCTGCAGTGGCTAACCACTGCCGGACGCAGGAAGTACTTCACAGCTTGTTTCCTACGTAAAATATTTAACTCGGCCGTACCATCATATGTACTGGCCTTTTTTGACTTCCGCGTCACACTCCGGCCTGTGAGGGGCGAGGTGACACCTCTGGAAATTCCTGCTTTCGCGACGGAGACGCTGAGGAACTCGTTCCATATCATCGCTTCATACCTATCTTTTCTTTTCTCACCTGCAACTCTGTAAACTTATAATCGTACAACATATTGTACGCAAAATAAAACTAATCTAATCTAATCTCTCCCTTTCCCTCGCACTTACACACACACACACACACACGCACACGTGGGATTCCAGTTACGAAGAGCGTGGTATTCATTACGCGTAATGCCACGATTATTTATAGGCCAAGCTCAGATTAAGTATAATGTATATTGGAAACTTGTATTTATACATCAGGAGATTGAATCAGGCATCTAGGCTGTCGCTGTATTCCGCGCACCACCCATGCTCCGTGTACTAATATTTCTAAATTAGCAGGTTTCAAGCATTAAGCCGGCTTCAAATAAGTCACTCTCGTTAACAGATTTCTAGCCAGAAACCCGTTAGAAAGATCGCTCTGATAGCGGCTATATAGCTAATTTCATGATAATTGTTAACGGGTCCTGCATATTTCCAGCTGAAAACCCGTTAATATTTCTACTAGGGTACTGGCTTGAAAAAAAAGCAAAACAGGATATTTTTCCGGTTTTTTGAAAAATTTGTAAAATGATCAAAACATGTACTGACCTATATATGTATACATATATTCTCTGTGAAATCGAAAATGAAATTTTTTTTTGCCTAATATATGTATATAATGTATAGAACCAAGTACTTTAAGGTGCCGTGTTAAGAAAAGTGAGTCTAGAGCTTCATGATGTCGATATTTATCTCGAAAAATATCGAGCTTCTTAATATCGTATCGATATCGTTAAGAAGAATATCATATCAAATCGATAATATCGATAAAAACATAATTTTTTATAAATTTTATAAAAAATCGAAAAATATTCATTAAAATATAACTATTAATCAATAAACAACGACAATTAATAAAAAAAAGCTTAAACCCCTAAAACCAACTAACCTACCTACAGCAAGTTCAAATAAGACAAAGCGCAAATATGGTCACGAAATTCTGCCTGATATGCGCTTCGTTTGAAGCTGGTGGCGCCCTATTAGCGCCAGTCCTCACCTCTAACGATTTGCACGGAACGAATAGTTATATTGCAAGAGGATAACGCGACCGCATTTGTGACGTCACACACACACACACACACACACAAGAAAAATACGTGTAGATTAATGATCGGAATTATTCTACATGCCGGACCTAATAGAATTTCCCACCTAAGTTCTCTATTACTAAAAATCAATAAACATCAATATCAAGATTCAAGCAGTGGTTTAGTTAACCTAGACACTTTTGGTCGTTTATGGTTTATTGCGCTTTATGCAGACAACGCGAAAGACATAGGCGACAGTAATGAAAAGTCAAACGCATGCCAGTTTTCACCTGTCACTTGTAGAAGCCACTACACTTTTTATCTATCCTGCCTTGCAAATTTTTATGTATTTTGGTATTGCTAATCGGTGAATTACACTTTCTTATTGTTTTACGAGTGTACGTTGTGTGCTTAGTTGATAAATTATTGAGTTTTAGGAAAAATAACAGTATGGCAGATATTTGTGAGAATAGTGCCAAAGAGAAAGTAACAAAGGAAACTTACTTTGACATTTTTAAAAAAGAAGAAGGAAAAGACAAATATGGAACGTGTAAAGCTTGTAAGAAGAATATTCCAATGAAGAGTGGCAATAAGTCCGGATTAAAATCTCATTTAAAATCCTGCAATCTACAAGGATTTCAAAAACTATACCCAAACGAGAAAAAAACTGTATCAAGTGATCAAAAAACAATGGACAGTTTCAAACCGTCGCGCCGTGCGTTGTCAAGACATGTTTACCTTCGTATACGGCAGCGCGCCGCAGAGGCACAGTCGGTGCATATGTATTTCTTTTCGTAAGCGTCAGCACGGCCGGTGCGTGATTTGTTTTTATTTTTTGAGCAGCAGCATGGCCGGTGTATATTCTTTTTGATAGCTGAGATGGTTTAACTGTAAATCAGCAAGTTTTTGAATTGTCGGGGTATCGATACGATTTTAAAAGTTTGCAAACGTATGCTAATACTAAATGAACTGTTACCGAAGTCATTAATTTTTAATCATATAAAAACGCTGTTTATTAAAAATCACATTAATTTTTTTAGAATTCTAAGAGCTTATATTTTTGCATACCTATAGTGAGAATTTATTTTTCAGCAACAAGATCCAAACATCGATTGGGAACGATTTCGAGCATGCTGGATAGCCTCCAAAAATCTTCCTATCAACTTTTTCGATGATGATATAACTCAGAAGATGTTTTGCCAGCTGAATTCTAAAATTAAGATGCCTCTCAGAAATGCTATGAGAGATGAAATAATGAGAGAATTTCCAAAAATGGAAAACAATCTTATAAAAGTTTTACAAGAAAATAACTCTAAGTTTTCATTTACAGTTGACGCTGCAACTGTAAAGAATAGTTGCTCATATTATAGTATAACAATTCACTTCATTGATACAAATTTTGTTACTCAAGCTTTTGGTTTAGATTTAGTAGCTTCTGATGCTAAACACGCAGGAAAAGACATCGCAGAATTTTTTTATAAGATACTTGTACGCTACGGTATACAATACAAGATTCAGGAAATCACAGTTGATAACGTGGCGTCGAATACCACGTTTATGAAAGAATTCTTTATTATATTAAAAAAGACGATATTGCATTCGATGCCGAAGATCAACACTTCAGGTGTTTTGCGCATATCCTTAACTACAGGTATGCGTACAGGACATCTTGAGTATGATAAAAGTAAATGTTAATCCGGATAAGCTCTTGAAATCTATGATCGATAAAACAAATAAAGAAGAAAATTTAGACGATGTTTCTGAAAGTGAAGATGAAAATTTTAATGATGAGCAAACGATCTCAGAAAGTCTTGTTAAACTCCGATCCATTTGCAAAAAAATTCATTACGCTGACAAGTTAAACTTTCACTCGAAGTTATGTTGTACTGGTGTAAATGAAAAATATGTTAAAGTAGTATTAGATGTGAGAACGCGCTGGAACTCTAAGTATGACATGTTGAACGCAGCTTTTAAAATGAAGAAAGCTTTAACGAAGCTCTGTGAAACCTATCTGGTACTAGAAAATTATAGGCTTGAAGAAGAAGAATGGGATTTTTTAGAACTTATTAAAAAATCAGTAGGATATTTCAAATATGTTTGTCAAATTGTCTCTTCTGAGAATGAATGCACATTACCTTCTGCTGTAATATCGTTCAATATGCTCCTTGACAAAATAGAATAGATCATTTTTCAGCTGGATGATAAAATTGATAGAAATTACAACGATGAAAAGTTACTCTTAGCTATTCAGAACAGGATTCGACTTAACAACTTGGACTGCAGCAATGAAAGAAGAATCGCTGAAAAAATTTGAGGAAATATATCAACGAGATTATTTTGTTCAGTTACAGACAATTTCAGAAAAACCTAAACAGATGCCAAAATTAGTTGAAGATTCTTTCAACATTGAGTCTCTTTTCAATGAAGATGAGAATGAGGAAGCTGAGCCATGGCGAAAAGAAATCAGCAAATATTTAGGATCGCCAAAAGAGCCGAAAAGTACCAACGTTCTGGATTGGTGGAAGACTAACTGTCACATCTATCCAACATTAACCAGGTTTGCTCGCGATGTACTGTGTACACAAGCATCCTCAGTTTCTGTGGAGAGATTTTTTTCTGAGAGCAATCTCGTTATGACAAACAAAAGAGCATCACTGAAAAGCGATATCTTTAAAGCCCTTGTATTGATTAATTCGTGGATGAACTCAAAGTTGAGAGTCGAAATTTGTGAAATCAATTTTTAATTGAAAAAGTTTTATGGAATTGTTATTTAAAATCCTATTTGTAATTAAGAAATTAATGATAGTATAATTTATACTAGGATAATGTATAATTCTTTTTAACTAGTTCATTTTTCTGAATAAACATCTGATACGTGTAAAATTGTTTTTATATAAATATTAAATCTTTTACTTAAGTCATTACGATATGTTGTACATGAATTCGAGATCGATAATATCGAAAATCTTGTACCAAAAATATCGATATCGTCTAAATTTTTTTTGCTGAATATCGTATCGATATCGTGTGGAAAATCGATACGATATGATACGATATCGATATTATATCGTAATATCGTGAAGCTCCAAAAAAGTCTCCTTAGTTCCGATTATAGGTACGAAAAACGCGAAAATCAATATATACGTTACAAACTCCTTAGCGTCCACCAAGGAAAGAAAAAAATAACGATTACTCGGCCAGGTAATTAATTAAAGGTAAAAATCGTCGAAAATACGGAAATCAAAAAAAAAGTAAAAATTCTGGCTTTTCAGGCATTTTCTTTCCATTTTCGATGATTTCTAGCCTATTTTAAATTGTTTGCAACTTTCGATAGGGGCGGTCGTTTTTAAAGATTTTTTTTTTAATTCAAGATCTCGGGCTTGGCTGTTCATTAATGCCGGAGAAAATAATGATTACCCGGCCAGGTAATTAATTACCCGAGGCGCAATAAAGGCTATTTTTTGGTAATTAGTAATTGGCCCGTAACTTTTTGTTGGTATATGTTTTGGAGGTGGCACCCATGTTTTCTACATATTGTATGTCCAAGCGCATGTAAAAAACTCTGTCTGGTCAGTGTGCCCTCAAAATTGCAAGAGCTCGATTTTTCGACCGCGAAGTGTCCGACTTCTCGTAGAATGCCTCATATATGCCTATTAGTTATGGATGTTTTTTGACCTTATTCTTTGCTAAATATATAGCTAATGGTAAAATTGAAATGTTAATCCAAATTTTCAAAACGAAAATAGAAGAAAAGAGCTCTAATTTTGAGTTCCGGATGGTTGAAATTGACCGCTCGAATCAAAAGTTATAAGGATTTTATAAATAGGAAAAATCACTAATTTTTGTAAAAAATCGAAAAATATAGGTGATTTTCTGCCATTTTCAAGCCTAGATAACTTTTGACCTAGGCAACCATTTTTAACCCACCAGTCCTCAAATTAATTCATGTTTCTGATTCTTCCATCCTATTTAAACACATTTTTGGATTGCGCTTCCAGTCAAAAAATGGAAATTTTCTGGTTTTCGTTAATTTCCCCCGTGTTAACTATCTAAATGTACAAGAGTGAAAAATCACCCTAATGGAGTCAAATATCACTCTTTTGGGAACAAAAAAAAAGAGCCAGTTGGAATAGAGTAAAAAGTAACGTTCTTCAAGAGTAATTCATGCCACTCAAATCTATGAGTGACATGATATTTCTACTAATACTACAAAGCTAACCTAAAAATAATTAAAAATGTATGTTTATCATCACGCTGTAAGTATAACTTTTAGAAAATTTTCAAAAATTTAATTTTTTTTCTACTATTATATTTTAGATTCGTTATTTATTAACTCATTATTTAATTTATTGTTCGTATTATTATTAATTTATTATTCATGTATTTATATTATTATTACCTAATGTATAATTTAGTATAGAGAATTGAGGGAATTACAATTTTTTGACGGCGACGGAATTTGAACCTGGACCTCCAGCTTGATAGTCGAGTACACTAACCACTCATCTACAGGACTCATGTGTACACAGACTTTCGGATCGAATATATCAACTACTTTACATATTAACTAAATTTAATAATATATGAACAATAATTAATAAATAAAATCAACAATACTTGCATAATGTAACTAAACATCCGATTATTATAGATAAGTCAATTTATACCTTTTAAATTTGCATTATTCTCCGTGCGACATCACTCCAACATCGAGTGATTCAGAGCAGGAAAATTTTATCACTCGATTACTTTGAGTCATACAGCTAGAGTGATAGAAAACCACTCTGTAAGAGTGATTTGGATCATGTTATAACTCTAACTTGAGTGATCTTACTGATCACTTCTTTTTAGAGTGAAAAAATCACTCTTGGAAATTTAAAGAGGAATTCCCATAAGAGACTTTCTACTGCCTCGCAAAAAAGTTTGGCAAGCGATCGGCGATGCACGCGGGTTTTTTCTCACTTCAGATGGCCCAAAAAAACAAAAAAAGTTGGTCTAGCATTCAAGTCGCACGCAATAGAGTTATTTTTTGTGTTTCAAATTTAATTTTCAAGAATTTATAAAATTTGAAAATACTTAAAAAATACTTACTTATAGCGAGGAAAAATGGCCTATTTTTCCCTTCGGGGAAAAATGATTATTTTTCCCGCTGTAAGCGTCTTGTTTTCTCCTCTAGGCGAAAAATGGTCATTTTTCTCCGCTCAAGTTCAAAATTTTGTTCGCATGCTTGGAGATCTATTTCATCCCTGAGTTGTGAAAAATTATATATTTTCCTACCGAACAATGTTGGTTGCGAGTGCTTTCGCGTTTGCTTCATCCGCTCTGCTCAAAGGACAACTTTTGCTAGAGCATCCACTTCAGTACTTGACGACTCAGATAAAGAAAATCCTGCGCTGTAGACGTTTATCAAATGCGCAGAAGGGCCCAAACTCGTCTAGCCTCGCCTACCGCCACTGCCGCGCTTACCCCCACTCTTCTCACTCGGAAATTTTGTACTGTGCGAGTCTATTCTCACACGTTTTCTTACTGAAGTAGATTCTACTGAACTCGCTTCAGTAGATTCAACGTTTTTTTCCTCCGTATGGTCATGTGGCATGACTACGCATGGATGTTACTCGTGCTCGTTCCTGTGTGCATGGTATATAAATGCGGCTCAAGGTATTGTATTATTTAGCACAGCTAAAAAGTGCATTTAATACAGGGAGTATATGTTAATGATCAATAGATTAAAAAGGCAATAATATACCTTCAGACCGGCGGGCAAAAATAGTATATTGTGTACCAAGGGCGTAAAGTGGGCTTTTTTAGGCCGAGTGTGAAGTTTGCAGTACGAGTCAAGGCGAGTTAGCCCGAGCCGAAGGCAAGGGCGTTTACGAGCCGCAGACGAGTACTGCAAAATCCACGAAGCCAAAAAGCCCACTTAGCCCTTGGTGCACACCATATTTTATGTAACGCGCAGACGTATTTTCGCGTTTTTTCGTACGTGTTAAGAGGGACTGATGTAACTATTTTTTGACACGGCAACCGTGCTCTTGTCATGTTCAAACATTATATAAAATAAATAAATAATGCAAATTTATCAAAATCAACTTTTTTGCCTGCCGGTCAAAAAAGAGTCACTTTAGTCCCTATTAATAGGTACGAAAAACGCGAAAATCGTTCGCGTGTTACATAAAAGTATTTTTGCACCCGCTACTCGAAATTAGCGAGCGCAAAAGCATTTTTTATAACACGTGCATAAATAAGACCATTTTCGGCGCCTATAAGGTAGAACGAGCCTAAAATAATTTGAGAATCAGAAATAGAGAGGAGCGAAAATGGTCGTTTTGATCTATTTTTTCCATCTTCTTACTAAAGCTTTAAATCGTTAAAAACTTTTGAAACAATTTCCAAAGTTTTCAAAATTTTGATTTATATATATATATATATATATATATATATATATATATATATATATATACACGCACACCATAGTGGACGACTCGAAAAACTCTATTCTCGATCTATTTCATAGGCGACAAAAATGGTCTTCCTTATACACTTGTTATAAAAAGCACGGTGAACAACGAGGGGCGAATGTGCTTTTCCAGACTCGAATGATGTTTGAGCACTCGTGTCCGTGCTCAAACATCATCCTCGCTTGAAAAAGCCCGTTTTCGCCCCTTGTTGTACAATGTACTATTTTCGCCCGCTGGTCGGAAAACGACTACTTTTATCCCTAATTTTAGGTCAAAAAAACGCGAAAATCGTGCATGTGTTATTGTACCTATTAAACAGGCGTAAAGTAACTTTTTTCAGACCGGCAGGCAAACAAAAATTTTACGAGCGTTTTCATTTTTTTTTTGTTTTTGACCGGCGGGCATTTTTTATTTTTTTGCCCGCATATGCGACATATGCGAGCAAACAAACGCTGGGCAAAACAAAATTAAGAACGTCCGCTAAAATTTTTTAAAGAAAATGGTCAGTAGTTCACATCAAATATACGTATATGTGTGTGTTTATATGATTATGTACATATGTGTGTGTACGTGTGCGTAGACGCGGAAATCAGTACATGCGAGGGTGAGATGTTCAGCACGAGTCGGAGTCAAGGGCGCCGAAGGCGCCCGAGACATATACGAGTGCTAAAAACACATCACCCGAGTCCGAAATAGCCTTTTTTCCCATGGTACACACCGTATTTTTACAACAATTTTTAATGTCAGAAAGTGGCTTAGGTAATCGTGCATTTCAAGTCGTGCACAATAGAGTTGTTATTTTTTGTCTTTCAAGTTCAGTTTTAAAGAATTTAGAAAACTTGTAAAAACTGAAAAAACCCGTATTAATAGTGGGGAAAAATGGCCTAGAGTTCGAGCTTTTTTACACGCGCTTGGAATGAACGATTTTATACGCTACTTTTTGGCATAAAAAGAGGTTCATTTCTGGTCTATTAAGCGGGACTGCAGTAACTTTTTTTCAGACCGGCGGACAAGAAAAATGCAAAACGCCCGCTGCTCGAGTATTGAAAATTTGTCGATATATATACACATTAAGAATGTTGTTGCCGCATCTGAAAAAAGTTGCGTCAATCCCACTCAATATGTCAAAAAAAACGCATAAATCCCTACTTGTGTTACACAAAATATGGTGTACACCAAGGGCTAAGTGGGCTTTTTGACCTCGTGTTGTTGTGGTACTCGTCTGCGGCTCGGAAACCACGTGACGCGCAGCTCTATTCTTTTAGGAGTTCGTATTCCCCTACAACCATTTTTTTCAGTGTATACTAATTATTTTGATCCTAGGATTAAAAACTACTATTCCTATTTATAGTACAATAATAACTATCATACAAAATAAAATATTGAATTTACCTGGTTGGCACGATTGTTTAGTATTTTCACATCGATTGCCGGTATAACCAATATTACATAGGCACTCATAGCCATCCTTTGCAGTAGATTCTTGACAAACTCCATTTGCGCAAGGATTATCAAGGTGTTCACATATTTCACAATTTGTAATCGATTGGCTCATAACCATATTATTCATTAGATTTATTGATCGGCCTCCGATTAGTAGCCTATTTATGCATCCGACGAAACCAATATTTAAACCAGCACTTTCTGGAAGTTGGACATTTTCTGATATACCACCAACGTAAAGAGGAGCGTTAACATCGAGTCCATCCTTTTTGCCTCTCGAAGTGGATGAATAAGAGCCTGTTTCATCAACTAACATTGTTCCTTCCTTACGACTTCTTTGAATGATAATCGTGTGCCACTCACGAAGTGTAATATTTTTATCTGCTTTAATCACAGTAGTACCCGATCCAAGATCGAAGCTATAAAACAAGTTACTCACATAAGTTTATCATTCAACCTTACTATATTTCGTATGAATACATTATTGTAAAATAAATAGTTACTGCAAAAACTTTTACCTAAATACTGGGTAAGCATCTTCCAAGGCCAATTGTACGAAGTCACCAGTTTCTTTTGTTTTTTCACCAGTGTAAAGAAGAATTCCATTAGGACTTTCTGGTCTAAACGAAATTTCAATATCAAATTTCAAATAAGCGTCCATAAGCGGTGCAAGTTCAATAAAACTTAAAGGTGCTTGGCTGAAATATGGAACTAATCCAGTAACAACTACGGTAATAAATGTTTCAGATGTATCTTCTTCATTGTTTCCTCGGCATGAATATACACCAGCTGCATCTTCCTCAACTTCGATTAATCGCAATATATTCTAAACAAGAAATACAATGAAGTTATTTAATATAACTGCCAAAACAACATCCAAAGAAAATATATACATGTTATTATTAAAGCAATAGAAAACGATCAAAAGATTAAGAATTATAAAACTTGTTCTATCTAACTATAGCTTAGCACAACCCATTTAATGATTTACAACAAATATAATTGTGATAATTTTTGCAAAATTGTTCTGAATAAACACTATTTAATGAAGAAATAATTTCAACTTACGTAAATTGTTTCATGTCTAATAGGTAAAGAGCCATTAATTTTAGTCCATCTATATCTTCCCGGTTGTTGTAAACTTTCGCGACAAGAAAGTTCTACATTTTTTCCTAGAGGTACATGTTTTACTTCAGTTTCTAACGGCTCCTCAGTTGACGGTTCATCTTCTGAAAATTGCATGTTATTGCGGTTAAATAAAACATTCATTACAATTTATGTATTGGATGCTGAATTAAAATTTTACATGGTTACCTAAAACATGAAGGTCGATATCATTTTCTGTAATACCTTCGTCGGAGTCAATGGCACACCTGTATATACCTTTGTTACCGGTATTTATTTCTGTTATACTCAGAATGTTACCATTTTCTCTTGCATTCCATGGTAATTGAATTTCATAAGGTCTGCTCCAAACATAACGAGGATTGATAATTCCTGATGCAACGCAGTGCAAATCAACAGAATCTCCTATATTAACTGGATTTTTCGATGCCTGCACTCTCACTATTGGTGTTGAAGATGCTTTATTTACAAATAAAAATGAATATGTTAAATCAAAATTTCATGTTGCAGTATTACTTGTGAAATAAATTTAAAAAATTTTGAATAAATTTCCTACCTTCAACGGAAACTTCGGCTACAGATTCTGCCGTGCCCAATTCGTTCCATGCTTTACACACGTACTTTCCAGCATCAGAGAAATCTATTCCTTGGAACTGTAAGACACCATGTGATTGGCTGACTGACGTTGGTAGTGGCCGACCGACAGCTTCCCATTCGACATTCAACGGCTGCTCCCCAGTTGCGATGCAATGTATAACTGGATTTTCACCAGGCCTGACTGTTTGCTTTATCGGTCTTAATTCAACTTTAGGAAAATCTGTAAAGAAGGGTATATAATGTTCGTTATTTCGAGTTAGTTTCAAATATTTATTTTTAAGTTTTTATACTTACCAACAACATGGAGTTGAGTTTTTGCAGAAAATACTTGTTTGCCATAAGCGTCCACGCCGAAACACGTGTATTCGCCAGAATCTTCTTTTTTGAGATCGTTAATATATAGAATGCCATCACTAACTGTACTTTCTCGAGGCATTAGTCGACCATCTTCTCGCTTCCAGTCTAAATAAATATTCTTATCTTCAGGATAGGGAAATAATTGGCAGCGCATAGAGACTTTGCCACCAGATGGAATATTTGACAATCGATCTACAAGAAGTCCACTATGTTTGCTTGGTTTTTCCTAAATAAAAGTTTCGAAAATGTATAATTAAAACACATTTTTAAAAAACAAAAACTTATGTAATAGATACCTCTGTTGGAACGTATCCACATGCTGTATCACCTCGGCAAATTTCCGACGACTCTACTGAATTTATATCGTCTTCTATTCTTATTTGCACATAGTCATCGACTATCCCTGCACTGTTACTTGCTCTACAAACGTAAGTACCTTCATCTTCTCTCGATACAGAATTGATATCAATAGTAGCTGATGGGCCAAATTTGCTTGACTTGTACGGATCTCTGGAAAAAAAGGCATTGATTTTAATTTTTGCATAAAAAATGCTAACCAACCCTATGAAAAAACGTAGACTTTGAAAAGTACAACTTACATGACTAGCTCCTCATTATGATCTTTACTCCAAGACACAACAGGCTGGGGATATCCTATAGCACTGCAAATTAAATGTAATTTTTCGCCTGACCTTAAATTGAGCACACCGCTTTGAGGAGAGATCCTTATACTAGGAAATGAATGCACTTTTAAGCTAGTTGTAGCACTTGTAACACCAACTGAATTTTCAGCAACACAAACGTAGGATCCTGCATCTGAACTAGTTACGTTATTAATTCTCAACATTCCTCCAGGGTATATTTGTGAATCTGGACTAAGAGGTCTGTTATCTTGACGTGACCATTTGATTTCTGGAGATGGAATGCCAGCTATTGCACGACAATGGAAATCGGCAGTGCCGCCTTCTAAGACTGTTTGTGATTCCATTGGGTGAAGTTGCAAAACTGGCATTTCTCGTGCTATGCAACAAAGAATGCGATACATAATCGAATATTAACAAGCATATTTCATACAATTGTACGATACTTACGTTCCACTTCAATGATTGCACTAGCTTCGTAGCTTTCTTGTTCATTGCGACTGATTCGACAAGTGTAAATACCTCTATTCGATACTTGAATGTTTGTGATGCGTAGTATATTACCTATTGTTTGAACATTGGACCCGAGAGTGGATTCTCGATTTTTAACCCATCTTATATTTGATTCGTCGCCGTCAGCTCTGCAATGTATCGTTGCGGTTGAGCCTTGAGGTATTTTTTGTCTTTGTGGGTCTATTAAGACCATGGGCATGTCATGCCGAGGACTGATTGATATTGAAGTTGTGGTGCTTTTTTCTGATCCATCGTGCAACGTTGCCGTGCAAATATACCAACCAGCATCGCTCAGAGAAGGATTTGAAATAGTTAACACACCATTACTTTGTGTGGCTGCTGTAGGTAATAGTAAACGGTCTGTCCTACTCCATATTATCTTCTGTACAGGCTGTGACGTGTTACAAATTAATCTAACAGTATCCCCACTGTATCCAGACCATTTTGATGGAGAAATAAGAACCATGATGTCTGGTTGATTAGGATCATATTTTGCTGCTGCAAACGAAATTATGAATTATTTGCAACTAGCGTACTAATTATAAATTTTATAATATTTACTAATTATATATAACCAAAATGGTTAATTTTCTACCAGGGTACCATAGCTTGTTTCTAATAATTTCTCTTTGACCTTTACTCAAAGCATTTCCAAGTTAAAATTGATATTATTAGTAATTCTAAATATCGTCAAGTGTTAAATTCAAACGTTAAATAATCAGTATAGCGCAATCTTATAGTAAAACACATTTTATACAGGAAAAATGGCTAGATTTGTATTGAGACGAAGAGTCCATTTACTTAAGGTAATACGGCAAAATAATGTAAAATATTTCCCTAACTTGTTAAACTCATTGAACTTATCTGCGCGCGAACTGGCAAGAAACATATATCTATCGACACCGACAAAAAGTGAAAATACCTTGGTAGAGGATAGGTAATGCGGTGTCTAGAATAGCTTATAACGGAGTCCAGGCAGTACGCAACGTACTTCTTGGTGCGAAAATGTTCAAATCACATATACGTGGTGTCCATGTTCACGGGGTCAAGGTAATGCGCTCCGTAACATTTATTGTTTGAGTTTAAAAACTGATTCTAGACACCAAAAGTTGTGGGAAGCACTAGCGATCAGAATCAGTTTCTATTCTTAAACCTGGACACGTCATCAGCGACCCTATGCACTTGTACACTAAGGTGGGCCGGAAAAAAAATTTTTAATCTAGCCTTTTCCCTGAGCGATTTTCTGTTTCTACACATGAAATAAGAAGTTTCTTGCAAGGAAGGGTATTTTAAATCATAATTTTTGTTAAGCTTGAAAGGTTATTTTGAATGACTTCTTCAGTTCGACTTATATTCACTATAAAATAACTTGAGATCACTTGTAATTAATGCTTGTCATTTTTTACTCCAAGTATATATCAAAAACAATGTACTTATCTATTACCAAGCCTTAAGAATTTTTTTCGCTAAGATATAGACTTATTTGTGCCAAATCCTACCCGTTTTTCACTTATTTACCGAAAAAATTATTGAAAATGCTATCGTAAAAATCAGTTTTCGCCCCATAATGTCACAAACTTTTTTTTACATAAACTATACCTGATTAGCAACCACTCTTTATATTTTCATATTTTAAAAGCGCTAAATTAATCGCAGAATTGAACTATGATTTTATCTATATTTTTGAAATGCTACTCATGTTCAGATTTTTAATATACTAGTCACCTTTTTAATATACTAGACATTTTGCGCGCTTCGCGCGAGCAACTGCTTTTATTTGTATGCTTTTTGGTCATATCTTAAGTTTTAAGGTTATCATTTTTCAATTTAGAAATATTGTTTCAATTAATATCAACTTAAAATTTATTAATTAATGTAATAATTGTTTTATTATTTATTCAATTTGCTTTTATATCATAAATAACTTTATAAAAATTAAATCTATTTTAATTTGTAATTACTTTTGTATTTTCGCGCCCTTTTAAAAGCAGCCAATCAAATCTCGTTTTAGTCGGCTTCACTTTTCTCGTATCTCTTTTTTAAAAAGGGATTGTATTTTCTCGCTCTTTTAAAAACAGCCTATATATATATATATATATATATATATATATATATATATATATATATGCTCATTGTAAAAATTGTACAACTCTGTACAGATAGGTTTAATGTTGAATACAAAATTATTTAATTGAGGACAATTACAATAACCATATTCTTTTTTGCACGTTTCATCCATGGTTTTGTACCTTCTGAAGGCTTTATTAAAACAAATATATGAAATCATTACGTGTGCATTATAAAAAGAGATCATAATTTTTTTAATATTTACGATTCATTAATAAAACTGGAAGTTACATATTTAATGTTAAAAGATAATTGTCATAAGTTAACGAAACCACATGTCACATATCTTACAAGTACATAAACTAAATGTGTATGTCAGTAGCCGAGCTATAACGGAAACATACCAACATCACACACCCATAATAATTAAACTAACTAATGTACTCGTCCCACTTCAAAATTATTACATACAATATTTGAATAAAGGTTCCTGGATATAATATTTATTAATAGGCGAAATGTGTTAAGTATAGATAATTCCTAGTATGAACTGGAGGGAGAGGGTACCCCCCTGCTCGCTTTGCGCGCCAACCCCCTAATTTCAATTTTCGTTTTTAATTGTATAATTTTATAATTTTCAAATTTTCTCATTACGATTTTGATTGTTCATTCCAAAATGATAAATTTTTTATTTGAACTCGCTTCGCTCGTCGACCCCCAATTTTAAAATAGGTAGTAATTATAAGTTGAAAATATTTCTACTTCAGTTCTAATTTTAATTGTATTCGATATTCGAAAATCTATTATGTTTAAACTCGCAGTGATTACATAATGCATAGCAACAACATATAACAACAAATTCTTGGCAGCTTTGTATTCACGTCGCATAAAAAATTTGGTTAAGTTTAAGTTAAATTCGAAGTTTTACTCGCGATTTTTTAATGCTATATGCACAAATAGTTTGGTTATTCCTATAAAACTGAATTCAAAATTAAATCACGAGTTTTTATGTATAAATTATTGTGCGGGATACTAAATCCAGGCTGTGATCATTTGAAAGAGAGAACGAGAGAGAGAAAAAGGAAAAGAGAGATGAAGAGAACCATACTCAACATTGAAAGTTAAGTATTTTCAATCTATAAAATTTTGACATAGTAGATAGACAGAATATCCAATAAAATGTCAAAATGTGAAATAGAAAAAAAATCCTTGGAAATGGCAATTGCTTATTTCGTTGCTTTTCGTATTTTTTGTTTAATACGGAAGAGAATCATATGAAAATTAGAGCCAAAATTGTAAATCATGTTTATGAGAAGGAAGTTCTTATAAATATATTATATTATCGATTACGCTAGACATAAAGGTGTTGATGAAACTCATAGTGATGCTGAATTAAAGTATCCAACAGAATATTCAAATTCTCTGAAATCCCCAGGTTTCCCAGTACATAAATTGACTTTTAAAAAAGTACAATAGTCATGCTCATTCGAAATATAAGTATAAATGGCGGTCTTTGCAATGGTACCAGATTGAAAATAATTAAACTATTCAAACATAATATCAAAGCTGAGATTATTACAGGTGATAAAAAGGAAACTACTGCTTACATTCCAAGAATTATTTTATACACCGGTGAATATACATCTTTGCCTTTCGTATTATTCCATCGACAATTTCCTCTAATTTTGGCTTTTGCCATGACTATACATAAATCACAAGGACAAAGTTTTGACACAGTTGGTATTTATATTCATAAGCCACTTTTTTCTCACGGTCAGTTGTATGTTGCCCTTTCTAGATGTAAAAATGAAAATCAATTGTTTATTCAAAATGAAACCGATGATACCCACTTATAAAAAATATTGTTTGGTCAGAAGCGTTTAAATAAGTGCAAATGTCTGTTATCCGATGATAATATCCACTTTAGTAATTATCAGTTCATAGAAATTTTTTTTTAGTATACTTAACATCTTTAGATTTGAACACAATGTTATGAGTATGAAAAATATAAGTATGAAAAAATACATGCAAACTTGTTCAAAATTATGTTTAAACGTTTTGAGATTCATTATTTTTATGCATATTGTGGATATTGTCTTACAAAAATTCGAGATTGCTAAACAAAATTTAACATACTAAGTTTTGTTTTCAAATCCCAATCGGAAGTTTTTATTCATTCAACAAAAAAGGGAATCAGATCCTCTTCAAAATCAAGAAGACTCGCATAGGATTTAATACATTTGTAGAATTTGTGATTCGAGATTTAATTTCAAGAAAAATTATTTAGGGCACATAAGGAAGCATGCAGACATTAAGAACATGCCACACTCCTGTTTTATCGACCTACCAACCTAAATTCAATTTCACTTTTTGGCAAAACAGTCGTTCGGAATGAATTTTCCTTTTGGAAATAGCATTCTGAGGGCATAATAATGGGCGTTCAACCATTCTTACGCAATTATTAAGAAAATTAAATTTATTAATGCAAATTGATTTTTGCTAAGAAGCCGTTGGTCGCGGTTGCCATGTTGGTTACTATGGATAAATCAATAAAAATACCGGTTTCCTCATTTGTATTCAGCAATAAATTTACTTTTTGGCAAACAAATAGCATCACAGCAGTTCTTCGCCCTTTATTAGACCCTCATAATATGTTTCCCAAAAGGAAAATTCATTCTGAGCAGCCGTTTCGCCGAAAAGTGGAATCTAAGTTAGGGTCGATAAAACAGGACTGTGGCATGCCCTTAAAATCTTTCTTTGTCACAAATACTAAATTTATATTGATGTATCTAATTTTTTTCTAAAAAATTATAAAGTAGTATGCTCATATAGGTCCATAGAAAAGCAATGTATATAAAACATGATCAAAAAATGTACATACATGTTTTCATATTGGACAAATATGAGAAGGATTTTTTTTTTTGAAAAAAAGTATATTTTAAATGCAAGCAAAAGTTTTATAACGCAAATTATAAGGGTCTAATAGGTCTACTGGGGATACCACTTATTTGTTAATAAACGTTAATAACAAAAATTAAATAAATTTGATACTAAAAAATATTTTACTCTAATAATAAATCTAATAAACATTGAAGAAAAACACATAATAAATGTGAAAATATAAATGTAAAGAGACTTATATAAAGAGTAATAAATGTTAGAAAAAGTTAGTTTAAGAAAAACCCATTGTTGATGTTTATTAAAAGCATATTATACAAAAAACGCACCAACAGCATACTCCACTAAATTTACAGTATGTTCATGGCAGTACCCCTTGGGTGGTGTGGAAATCTGTCAGTACTTTCTGAATTGCATATTCAGTAAATTAATAGATAATAATTAATCATAGCATATTATATCCAAATAAGGCATTGGCGAGCGAAGCAAAAAAGAGTAAAATATATATCATGGGCCGCCCAAATAAGGGGAAGTTATAATGAAGGCAAGCCAAAATGAAAGAGAGGCCCAATGAGGGGGCGCCAAAATGAGGGGGAGCTAGAAACAGTAAAATTACGTAAAAATCATTCATTATTAACCCAATAACGAATGTTGGGTTAAAAATAACATGAAAAGGCATAATTTTAACCCAATAACCCAAATTGAGGAGGAGCTTATTTCTGAAACGGCGGCGGCGGCGTAGATTTTGTATTAATATAGAGAGATAATGTCATGTATTCAGCTTCCAATAATAGATAGAGCTACTTTAAGTCAGTTGTTTCGTACATGTTTGTGGTCTAATGAACATACTTATGTACCGTTATTTTAAATTTATTACAGGAAAAGTTAAAAGGAAAATAAGAAAATGTGGATTTCAAAAGTGTAAAGAATTATTTCACTTGTACTTTTTATATCCCTGGTAGAAAATAAACCAACCAAAATGGCCTGTGAATTAAGAATTGGCTAAAAATTTTGGCCAACGCTTATCATAAATATTAGCCAACATTTAACCAACGGTTCGGGAAAATTAAAAATGTAGTCATTTAAGGTTATGAAATTTTAATACTATTATAGTGATTTATAATTTCGGTTTGTGATATACCTATAATAAATATATAGAATATACTAAGCTCTTGATGTCTACGTGAATGTTCACCGTGAGTGTTGTTCAGGTCACCTGGAACTCTCAAAAATGTTGTCCAGGTGTTTATTATGGGAAAAAATGTTAGGTTTAGTAATGCGCTTCGTGGTTTGCGGTGTGTAGGTGTAAGTTCCGCTCGAAGATGATGGATACGTTATCCACGAGTCTCGTAGATGATGTCCAGGTCTCTAAGAATTTCAGCGGCTAGTAATGATTCTTATACTCAGTCTACTTCTGAGAACAAATCGCAGTTTATTAGTGAAATAAACATTTTCAAAATTTTCCGAAATTTTTCAAAAATTTTCCAAAATTTTCCAATATTTTCAAACATTTTTTGAAGTCTTGTAATTATTTCCACAGAGCGCGCAACCTATATTTTATATTATTTTCCTTTGGTCGAAGACCTAGACATCGTCTACGAGAGACCCGAGTGACGTGCTCATCATCTTCAAACAGAACTTACATCTACACATCGAAAGTCACGGAGCGCGCTACGTAGGTTCCTAAATCGAATCTAACCTCAATCGAGTATTTCAAATTTAACCATCTGTTTACCAACCGAACCGCTTGTAATGTGACGAAATAAGCAGTATTTAAGGGTAACTGTTGGTTAAATCGTTGGCCAAGTCGTTCGGATTTGGCCAACCGATAGCGAATCAGTTCTTTACGTTTCTACCAGGGATTGATGTCGCGAATTAACTATTGCACGAAACATTGAATCGTAAAAATTCCTAATCATGAAGGCTATTTTAGAAACAAATTCACTTAAAAATTTGTTATTTTTGTTGCAGGTAAGTGAATAGTTACAGCCGAATAGGTAAAATTATCCATATACATACTGGGCGCATGTTTTCGAGATCTCGTAAATTTCACTTTTTACTGTAACGCGGATACCTTTTTTTAGTGGCGACTTTGACTGGTACCCGTCCAGTCGTAGAAAATAGAATAGAGAACACGTAGAAATTTTGCATTCGAATATTTATTGCGTCGTTTAAAAGTTATGTCCGAAATAGCTAAGGGTATCCGTACTGGGAGTATTTATCTTAAACATTTATTATTTTTTTTAGAGTCTGCTTGCGAGTTCTAATATACTACAACAAAATTCAGAGTTAATAGAGTACAAAAAACTTTTAATTAAAAATTATTTTTCTATGTAATATATAATTTTGTCAAGTTTTGATATTATTAATATTACGACAAATCATTATAAACAAATGTCTAAGAATGTTTGTAAGTGTGTGTGCGTGTGTGTGAGCAAATATGTATTTATATATTAATAACTATGTATGTATACAAGATACATTAAAAATCTGAACATAAGTAGAATTTTAAAAATATGGATAAAATCATAGTTCAATTGTACAATTGATTTAGCGCTTTTAAACTATGAAGAGTGGTTGCTAATAACCCTGGTGGAAATAATCAGCTGGGCCGGATCATGCCAAACTATGTCAAACTATGCCAAATCGTGCCAAAACCGTGTACCACACCATATCCCTGATTCCCCCATTATTATTCCTTACCAATAATCTACCAAGAACACCATACAAAATGCATATGACCACTCATGGGATTTTTACCCAGATTTGAAACTCAGAATCTACCGATATTTGAAAAATGTCGTCGATTTCTACTGATGAACCCGGCAATTTTTCTACTAGTGTAAATCTTTTCTTATAACTTTTTTTCCACTATAACAATACTTAAGACTTCTAAGTATAACTTTTGAAATGTGAAAAATCAGATACTAATGGTTTATACTCGAAAACGTTCCGCGGTGAGCTTATCATCTCTATGAGCACAGTGTTACATGGTACACCAGTATCCCGTAGTTGATTTTCTCGTGGGTTCCTAACGATTCACCCATGTAAATCTTATAAAACTCTACGAATCGCTGTTAAACACTATCGCATCGGTTTCTCATACTTTAAACAATGTAATACTCTTACCCTTAACGTGCAATAATGCTGATTTTTCAGTAGAGCTATTGTCACTTGTAACTATACATTTATATTCAGCAGCGTCAGTACGCGAAACAGATGGTATTCTTAAAATTCCACCACTAAATGTTGCGTTTGAATTCATATTGCCATTAGGTCGAATCCATTCTACAAACGAATTAGGTGATCCGATTGCTTCACATTGAAATTCAGCAGATTCTCCTTCAGTGACTTTCAAATACGGTGGATTTATATTAATTATTGGCGTTACTGCAGAGTCTGAAATAAAATATAGAAAACTTTAGTTAGTAATTAAGTACTATGGAAGTAGCATCTATAAACAGTTTTTTGAAAAGTAGTACCTATAAACAGTTTGATTATATACTATTTCACTTTATTACGAAAAAATGATAACAAAAATATATATTTGTTTATAAAAAAATAAAATGTTTACTTTTTTATTAGAAACTGATTTATATGTAACTATGCTTGTTAAAAGAACTCTTTTACTAATGGATTAAGTTACCCGATCCAATAATTATTGATACTTGTTAATTATTACGTAGTAGAATCTTTATCTGACATAGTTAGATTTGAAAAAGCAATTATTCATATTTGTTCTTATTTAATTAAACGTTTCATTTTTCTAATTACGTTCTAGTTATGAATATTTTCAATCTCTAAACTTTTGCTTCCTCCTAGAGGAAGCTTTGTAATAGTAAAATTTTCAGTTTCGCTAAAACTCCATAGAAACGCATTTGGAGGTGTTTAGAGTTCGAATCATGCGTTTTTAGAAAATGTCCATGCGGATGGATTGCGTGTGCGTATGTACGTATACCGTTATGATTCTGGAACTACGCGACTGATCGTAATAAAATTTGACATGCATATGTTTTCTGATTCTGAATTCAGTAAAAAAATTTTTATAATTCTGACCATTATATGGCCGTATTATAGCCATTTTTCGATTTTTGAAAAAAATATTTTTGCTTTTTTTATGATATGATTTATACAATATATTCAACAATAGTGTATCTAAAAAAGCATAAAATTGCTTACTTTTTCCCGCAAGTTCTTCCAGATTGACTGTTCCGTTCATTTTTTATGATAAAAAAGGTGATTTAAAAAAAAATTTAATATCCCCAAAACTAAATTGTCAAACGTTTTGAAAAAATGTATGACAATAAGAAACGATAATATTTATTTGCTGTACAAATTTTAAACCATTTTGATAACTAGTTTTCGAGCTAAAAATTGAAAACTGAAAAATATGGGTTTTCTATGTCGTACGATTACGGGAGTAGAACGGCTTTATTTAAATTAACATTTTGTGGAGATAACGATTTTTTGATCACCTCGTCTAGGTTACTTTTGTTGCTTATGAAACCATTTAGTTTAAAAGATATGAGGATTCAAATTATTTGTCTCTCACCCTGTATAGCCTGTGTAACTGAAAATTATTATTTTCATTTTCGTTAAACCGTCTAACCCGTTAACCAAAGTTTAGAATGTTTTGAAAATTCAAAAATTCATGATTTTATGAGGTTATGAGGACTCTATGGTATTTAAAATATTGAGGTTTACATTCTTTCATGAAAATTATATGATTTGATATTGTGACGAGAGTTCCTTCAGTAAAATAATTGAGATTGAAAGTATTTTAAAAATGATTAATATACTGTATATTTGAACAATATTATATCTATTGGAATTATAAATTTTGTTGGAGGAAGCTACGTGCCAAAGAATTGGCAGCGGTTTTTTTTTCTTTCTTAATGAGTCATCGGCTCCAAGTCATGTACTCAAAGTCTCTAAACTTCTTGGAAGTTTGAAGTTGTAATGCAACACTAGCGGCCACTAAGAGAAGTAAAAAAACATAGCGTCAACAAGGTCTGTTTGCATTAGTAGTACATGGGAACGCAGTATGTTTAATTAATATTTAAGTAATAATTATTGAAAATATGAATTCAATTAATCTAATTCTAGATTCAAAACATGTTAACTATTATCTACGGAAAAATAGATTTTTAATATAACTAGCAAAGTCCAGTGCGCTCAGTTATGTTGCCCAGTTCGTTACTTGACCTCGAAAACTTTACTTAAAATTCTTCAATCCTAAAAAAGTGATACGGGAAAAGTAAAGCCGCTGAAAATGCTAAATTCAAATTTCTGATTCAGAATGATTTGAAAATAATGATTTTATTGTTATAATTGAAATTACATTTTAAATTTTGGCGCCATTTAACACAGATGTCGCTTCATAACCAATAAACCCTGGCAACCAATCAGAATCACGTATTAAATGCTTAACAATAAATGCTTCAAAACATAAGCCATTACTTTTTTCAGAGGGGAATACAAAATGCACAATATTATTTTTTGGGAAAACTAAGTTTAACTATAAGAGTGCTCCACACCTCAATTGACCCACCACCTAACGGAGAAAATGTTTTATGTTTATTATAATCAATTGACTAACTTTATCACCGTAAATCTTTCAGCACTTGCAATAAATATTAAGAGTGCTCCACCTTTATGCTGGAAGTTTGAATTTTTAGCAGTGCCTTCACGTTACACCTCAAGGATCCTTAATTATTTACAGGCTTAACAGTCAAAAAGTGAGTGTAAGTAAGTTCTTCAGTTTCAGCAAGTGTAGTAGGTATCAAAGAATATTACAAAATTTAGTTTCTTAGATAAAATTTTAAATTATCATTTCATTTCGTAGGATAAATTTTAAGAAGCAGTAGCCATTTTGCGAACTACAATTTGACTTTTTACGACGAAATACGTCGTTATTATTTAATACTCTACTCAGATGCCATAAAGTACTCTAGACCAACTCGGAAAAAAGTTCCTAAAATATCCTTAAGAAAAAACAACAACAATATAGATGTCATGAAGTCAGTTATTGAATGTCTTACAGCTGAAAAAAAACACCCAAACAAAAAACATCTACGTCAATGAAAACGAAGAAGTCATTATAATCTTATCAGTCTTAATGATAATAGTGCGATATTGATATAGACAGTACTAAAAGAAAAACTAGCGGACCAATGTAACGTCATGAAAAATGAACTCAACAATCCGAAAATCAAGATAGTAGGTATAGATAATCACTCAAACATGGAAATCAAGGATATTGAAAAGGACATCAACGAAAGGAACTTCAGTAGTTTTGAAAAGGGAGGACAAGTTTTACACATCTATAAGAATAATCATAACAGCCTGAGTACGGTCCTAATGGAAGTCCCAGCTGAGATCTACAAGCATATAAGAGAAAATAAACGTTTGCCTATGTTTCAATTGCGGTAGATTTGGACACAATGTCAGGAAATGCCAAAATGAGATTCTGTCTTTGAAATGTTCTGGAAAGCATAATACGAGTAATTGTGATAAAGATTATGCTAAGTGCATTAACTGTCACTATAGTAACACAAAATACAAGTCAAAGTTAGACACAAAATACCATACTTATGACTCAAACTCGTGCAGCATCTTGAGAAAGAAAATTGATAGATATATGGACTTTATCGATTACCCGATAAAACCTACTCTACCTGCAACTGAAACGATGTACCACAGCATGGAATTAGCAAACAGTCGTACCCACTGAGGCTAATAATGCCGTAGCTAGTGAACAGCAGGAAAATGACACTCCACGTAACAAAACAAAGCCAGAAACTGAACACAACCGAAGACCACTCACAAGACGTAATCTACAAATTCCACTGAACCATCTAAAGCCACAATCCTCTGCATCGTTACCAGTCAGCAAGAGTAATAAAAACAAGATCAAGAAATAGGTAAAAATCAATATTTTTGATTATTTGGATAGGTTTCAAAATGAATCGATGCAAAAAGAAAGAACATGCGGTAATATTGAAAATTTTAACAAAGCTATAAACAATAAGAAAGACTTAATCATGCACGTAACATTCGAAGTATGAATGCAAATTTCGATAAAATAAAAATCTTAATAAAAAGTTTAGCTATCAAACCAGCGATTGTGATATGTTCAGAAGCTTTTGAGCAAGTTAATTATAATTTGTATCAACTGAATGGTTCAGATTGTCATTATAAAACTTATTATAACGAAAGTAGGATAAACAGGAATGATGGAGTCTTTGTTTTTGTTAATAGCAAATCTAGGATAACCTTAAATGATAAAAGCGGTCTTGAAATATTAGCCTTATATAGGTTACATGGGATACCGAAAACGGAGTTTATACGAGATCTTAATAAGTACTTAATTTATAAGAAAAATGTAAAGAATCACTTAGTCATAGGTGATTTTAATATTGACCTGCTAGACTGTGATCACTATAGTCAAGATTTTCTATGTAATTTACTTGATAAGGGATTTATTCCGGGTTTTGTTGGTATTACAAAGCCAGCTATTGGTAGAGTTAAAGGATCATTTATCGGTAAGACAACATTTTCATTAAATCTCATAACATTAACACAGCCTCATACAAGCTTAAGTATGATTTAACGGATCATTACCCGATTATCATTGCAGTAAATAAGCTAAAGACAGTAACTAAAGAACCGCATGTTTTCTTAAACTACACAAACTAATAAATAATGATAATTCTAGAAACTGGGATGAAATTAGGTCGATACCTGATCCAAATTTGGCTGTAGATAAATTGTTAAGTTTGATCAACCTATGCATAGAATTGTCAAAAATAACAAATAAGGATAAAAGACAAAATGGGAGCAGAAACTGAATTACAGACGCAATAATAAGATCATGTGAAACCAAAGAACTTTTGTATAATATATGGCAACTAGATGTGCAGAATCAACAGCTGAAAATACAGTATAAAACCTATGCTAAAATCTTGGATAAGGTAATTACCGATGCCAAAATGGAATATAAATTAAACCTAGTGCAAAATAATTCCAATAACCCAATAAAAAACCATGGAAAATAATAAATACAAAAATCGGGAAAGTTAAAAAATCTAATGATGCCATAAATTACACAAAAGTTAATGATAAGCGAATTACAGACAAAATCGAAATAGCACAAAATATGAATACTTCCTTTCGCGAAATTGGGAGAAAACAAAGTACAAATATCGCGAATCCTGTAAACGCAGAACTTAGGCTGCGTGACATGAACCCTATGTCGATTTTCTTAAAGCCAACCAGTATGCCAGAAATAATAAGTATAATCAATATGCTAAAACTTAAAAATGGGGGAGTTGATAAGATAAATGCCAAGAGTTTAAAACTGCTATGTAATCATATAGCAGGTCCTCTGACCCATATTTTCGATAAGTGTATTGAAAAAGCGGTATGGCCTGATGCTCTAAAGAGTGTCAAAGTATAGTGCCGATTTATAAATCAGGCGAGAAACATAACATCACGAATTATCGACCTATCTCTCTCATATCCAATGTTGCAAAAATTCTTGAGCAAATTATGTATAATAGAATTAATGATTTTGTAGAAAAGTGCAATATAATTTTCAAGCAACAATTTGGTTTTATGAGAGGGATTGGTACGAAGGATGCTTTGAACTACTTAACCAATGTATTATATAATAATATTGATAAGAGACGATAATAACCTTTCTTGACCTGGCGAAAGCTTTTAATGCTGTTGACCACGGTATACTACTTGCCAAACTATATTGTATTAGAATCAGGGGTCAAGCGTTGGATCTCCTTTCCAGCTGCCTAAATGACAGATATCAAGTAGTCAAAATAGACGGTAATGAAAGTGATAGAATTTATCTACTTTTTATCCTATATATAAATGATATCTTGAAGGGGGTCCTCCCTAAGTCCATAATTTCTTATGCAGATGATACTGCTATTATAGCTACAGGTAATGACTGGATAGAAGCCCAAGTTACCATGAACAATTTTTTAAGTGTTATTGCCGAGTGGCTGGCAGTAAACAAGTTGTCCTTAAATGTAGAAAAAACAGTGTGCATGACTTTTGGAAGTATTATTGAAAACGTACCATCTCAGATAAATGTCAAAATTCTTGATAAAAGTATAAATAAGGTTGAAAACTTTAAATATTTAGGCGTTGTTTTTGATAGTAATCTAAAGTGGGATAACCACATGCAATATATAATTAGAAAAACTAAATACCTAGTATATATTTTTTATAAAATCTCTAAATCAATGCCAATAGAGACACTCAGAATAATATACTACGCATTTTTTCATAGCATTATAACCTATGGCATCATCGCTTGGGGCGGTGCGTATAGAAATAGTCGAAACCAAATTCAAAAACTAAAAAACAAAATTTTAAAAATCATGAATAAAAATAACTTTTTATTACAAGACAATCAATTAAATATAGGACAACTGTTTGCTTTCGAAGCTCTAAAACTACACTACCATGATCTCAAAGAAATAATTTTAGCGTCAGATAGTGTTACTAAGAATATAAGTATTATTATAACAAAAACAAATAAGAGAATTAGCAATAAGGACAGCTATATGAAAGCAATTAATGTATGTAATGCGCTTTCTAATCGACTAAAAGTATTAAATATGAATGAATACTCTCAAAAGAAAGTCATAAAAGACTGGATACAACCCAACTGTTAAACAAAACAAAAAAAAAATTCTCTATGCAATACACGCAAAATTGTTATTAGATACTAATCTTAAATGTATATATCTTAGTTTTAAATTTAAATTTTAAGTTTTGTTTATATTTTTCTATTTCTTCGTTATAACCAGACTACAAACAGGTAATTCCATTTACCTCTGCAGGTTTCCAGGTATGAAATACATACCTTGTAAATTTCTTCTGGTAATAATAAAAATTTTAATCGCTTAATTTTTTTTCAAACCTTCCTTAATACTTATTGCAAGCGCTGAAACTCGATTTACAGTGATAAAGTTAATCAATTAATTATAATAAACAAAAAACGTTTTCTCCGTTAGGTGCTGGGACACTTGAGGTGTGGAGCACTCTTAAGGAGGTTCTACCAGTACTGATCTTGTCAAAATGTATGACTTTTTTATTTAAGAGTAATGATTATTCAGGTGTAACGTAGGGGCGCTGCTAAAGATTCAAACTTCCAGTTACACAAAATAATTATTATACATTCCATTTATACAATTGTATTTATCCTAATTATTTATGAACAGTTCCATACGGACGCAGATTTGAAATTTTTTTAGGTTAAATATATGATTTTTATATTTAATGAACTTCTACTATATGACAGAGCCTCTGCAAAATATTTTTGAGGAATGAATAATGTTTCTTATGTCTTTATTTAGAACTATGATAAATTTAACCTATATACTCTGTAGTCTTCTGAACATTTATATGGACGTTTCTGAGATCTATACCAACCTGTAAACGAAATTTCAATAATATCTCATTTTTTATTTTATTAGCGGTAGGCGGTAGAACCTCTTTAATGCATATAGAAAAAAAATACATTAACTTGACATTTTTATATTTAAAAATTTCACTACTTTTATTAGTCTTCGTTCTTGCCAAGGTTTTTACTATTATTAAAAGTCTTTTCAGAGAAATTCAAATTAACATTAACAATTTTACAATTCTATTCACACGCTTTCTAATTAATAAATCCAAATGTATTTAAACAATTGTAGAAATATCTAAAAGCAACCCGTCCATGTAGGTGCCTAATAAATAAATAAATAAAAGAACATAACAGCAATAATTGATTAAATAAACAATAAAGAAAGAAATAATAAAAATTATTTTCAGTATAATACCGCTAAACATATCTGCATTTGCAAGTAAGTATTTTTATGCTCTATAGAAACATATTTTCCAAAAACATATATTCAACACGAATATTCTACTACACTGCAACACTCTACACAAGCGTATAACCTATTGTCGTAACAATGGCACAACAATAAGTTATGTAGAGTTTTGTTGCAGTGTAATAAAATGATATAAAAACAAATATAGGGAATATTCATGTACAAAACATCTCTGTAGGAAAATAAATTTGTGTAGGGTATTTTTGTGTACAGTATGTTCGGTGTCGACTAAAACGTATATATTTACTAGAAAATAAAATTGTATAATATAAGCATAATCTGGCTTAGTTTATATTAGAAATAAAGTATAGTAGAGAAAGTTATTTATTTGAAAAGCATTTGTTTACACGAAAAATAACAGCGAATTTAGTTCTACCTGCAATTAAATTATCCTTTAATTCATGTTCGAAATTTTCATTAAACGATAATATTCTCAGATTTTTTTCGTATTATTTCAAAAATGTATCATAAAAATTAGAGATCTTCTTTCAAACATTTACATCTGGATTTAGCCCTTCTTTACCCTGTTAATACGATGTATGTACTCTCTTAAACAAAATCAGTGAATTTTCCACTAATTTATGTAGTAAATCTTTTTGTAACAAGTGCATAAAAAAGACCATTTTCGGCGCCTATAAAGTAGACCGAAAATGGGGTTTTCCGAGCGTCAGACAAAATGTAGAGCAAGCGTCCCTGGTCATAATACATGTATAAATTAATCCATTTTCGCTCCTATCGATCTATTTTTTTTTCATCTCCTTACTAAAGCTTTAAATCGTTAAAAACGTTTGAAACAATTTACAAAATTTTCCAAAATTGTCAAACGTATATATATATATATATATATATATATATATATATATATATATATATATATATATATATATATATATATATATACATATATATATGTGTGTGTGTGTATAATGCATCTATACACGCACACCGTAGTGGACGACTCGAAAAACTCTATTCTCGATCTATTTCATAGTCGACAAAAATGGTCTTCCTATAAGGAACTTATTATAAAAAGTACGGTGAACAACGAGGGGTGAATACGCTTTTCCAGACTCGGATGATGTTTGAGCACTCGTGTCCGTCTCGGCCGCCTACGACACCCTCGACTACCACCGAACATCATCCTCACTTGGAAAAGCCCATTTTGGAAACATGGTACATGTACTTGGGAAAGCCCAGTACATGTACTCAAAAGCTTAAACAAGGACACGCATTTAAAAAAGTGTTTTTTGGTAAAACTATTATTATAAATACTTACATATTATTGGGATTACTGACTGAGAAAATGCTGCATGCAAGTATTTCATAAGTTTTGTTAAGTGTTAGTATATAATACATATATGTATAAATAGTATTATTATTAAATTTTGCAAAATTATAACTCTTTTAAATTCAACATACCTCCAACGTGAAGAGTAATTTTTTCTCTAACAACATGGACGCCATCAGTGAGAATGCAAATATAATTTCCACTGTCAGAAACTCTTACTTCTTTTATGATTAATACGCCATCCGAATCGTCAACGTGCCTCCCAGGAATTAGATACCCTCCCTCCTTTTCCCACTTTACGTCAATCCGTTTCTAAAAAAAAAAAACAGGAAAAGCTAATTTAATTGTTCATAAATAAAAGTTGCATTAAAAGTTTCAACTTTTGAAAGACTTACATTATTTAATGATTTGCCAGCGCAATGATATTGAACATTATCACCAATCTTTACAATTTGAATTTTTGGTTCTTTAATTGTTGCAACGATTGGTATCGTTGCATCGGGTTCGATGGCTGTCCAAGTCGGAACTGACGTAGTAGGAGACTGAGTATTATCCACTGTAAAATTTAATTTATGCAATCACTTGTATGTTTTCGTTGCGGTCATGCAAATTTAATTTTTATGGTAATAAAGCTACGTTAACAGCTACCTGGATCTTGGCAGGAACGACCAGTGTATTGAGGAAGACAATTACATTTTAGTTGACCCGACCAATCTAACTCACAACTCTGTTCATTTCCACTACATAAACAAGGATTGCATGATCCTAATATACTAACAGTTTGGTCGTTAACATTTCTATAATATCCTGGAGCACATGTTTCACATGAAGTTCCAGCATACCCAGCGGGACATCTGCAAGCCTCAACTTGGTCGGCGCGAGGAGTTCCAGCCATTTCTACAGCAGTATCCAGACTAACATCGCTTATGTACGTAGCCATCATTTCATCACAATATGATGCTCTGACTAAAATTGCATCCACATTCGCAAGAACTCTCAATAAATCTGATCGAGTTGCAACTCGGAGACCACTAGAGGAAATGTGCCGCCATTCAGTTTCTTTTAGCGGAACTGCATACTTCTACATAATAACATAATATTGTCTATAATTGATAAAAATAATTTATACGTTAATAAAAACTATAGTACTTAAAATTCATGAAACTCACCAAACTTGAGCCTGGATTAAATTTTTTTGGATTTGTCCAATAAAGAGTTAATCCGTTTCCAATTATAATAATGTCTTGATCTGGACGACAATTTGAGTTTGGGCGGGCTTCGATATGTTGAGTCAGTTTTAAGTAACCACCATAACTTTTAATTTTGTTTCCTGTAAATGCACTTGGCAAGGACCAGAATAATCTCATGTTACGATCACTAGAATAGTGGTAACCGATTTCATTTACAGGTACATTCAGTTCAAATCCATTACTTATGACTATGCGTCGAGACCTAATTTATCATATCAATGCTTATTATAAATTAACAAAACCGGTAAAAATGCAATGTCAAAAATTTTTACTTACGAATCAGTAAGCGTGAATCCATGATTATCGTCCAATAAAAGCGATGGTATTTCTTGGATATATAAAGAACTTTCATGACATTGATTGGTTACGCCACTGCAGAAACATTCATTACAGCCATCTGGATTATTCTTTGATAACCCAAAGGTTGAGGGCCGACAACGGTTACATTCCGGCCCTTCGACATTTTTTTTACAATAACACTGATCATTACTGCAGATACTAGATGAAGATCCAAGTGGATTGCAATGGCATGGAATGATGGAACCACTTTTGACTCGACAATCATAAGGAGTACCACGAGTGGCATCGCCTTCATACCCAGATTCACAAATTTCACAATTGTCACCCGTTGTATGATCGGCACAATTCTGGAATGTATAAAAGTCAAATCAATAACAAAGTTATACTAAGTTTAGCGTTATTTTATCATTTTTTTAATTACTTACCTCACATATACCGGTTTCCGGGTCGCATTGGTGAGAATGACTGTTGCATTTACATGGTTCACATATACCAAGGTACAAGCCTTCTTCTGCTCTGGTATAACCAACAGCGCAGTCTTCACAAGAAAGGCCTTGATAGCCAGGTGGACAGCTGCACTTTTCAACTTCAATGGCACGCTGTTTTCCAGTATTATATTCTTCCGCAATGTCCAGAGACACAGATGATAATCTAACCAATTAAAAACAAATTTTTGACGTAATAGAATTTTATCGAAAAATAATTAAGCCTATATTTAAAAAACAAGACTTACGCAGCTTCGTAAGTATGTGTTGTGTAAGTTGCTTTGATCCGAATCGCCTTCACGTCCGCAAGAGCCATCAAAAGATGCTCTCTATCGGCTTTAGTCCCATCAGATCTTTGCCAGTATTGTTCTAATAAGGGAACTATAAATGTCTTAGGAGTGTTTGGTTCTGGAAATTCTTTTGAATAATATAGAAGAGTAATATCATTTGACTAAAAAATAAAAAAATATTAAATTAATTATTGAATAATATTATTACAAAAATATAGTTTAGAAAACTTACGCTTATTAATTCAACGTCTGCTGCGCTATTTCTTGACGTTAATCCGCCCGGAGAAGGAACATATCTTACGACATATTTCAAGTTACCTCCGTATGCTGATATTTGATTACCCAAAAACAAACTCGGTACTAACCAATAATAGACATTACCAGCACCTCGGTCAGGGAAGTCATTAAACACGATTTCTCGGCTCTTAGGTTTTAAATTAATACCAGACGTAATGATTTTGCTATCTTGAACATCAAGACTAAATTCTCGTATTGAATTAGTAAACGAAACACGAATCTATAATTAATATTTTTTACATAAATTATCAATATTAAATTTGTATAACAAAATGAAAGAAGACAAACTGAAAGAACATACTTCACTTCTATACCAGTTGGATGATACACAAGTACTGGTGGTACCCATGCAGAAGCAGCGTATACATCCAAATTGATTTGTAGATGCTAAGCTAAATGTATTAGCTTTACACTGATTGCAAGTTGGTCCTGTAACATATTCCTGAAAAAAAGTCATGATTTTCGCGTGTTTGACAATCTCTTTTATGTCTATTCTAATTAAAGTATGCTTGCGAAAATACGCACAAATTTTTGCAATGGTTGATTTCTTGTATAACGCTACGTTTTTTAACTTTCTGAGTATAAGATATTTCAATTAAACATGTACACCCAGCGGTAAAAATAACTTTGAATTTGTCTTAAGACCTTTCTGATTTCATGATCATGTGAACTGAATGTTACGTTAAAATAAGCCGCGAACAAAAAAGGAGCAAACAATTTTCATGCTACAATGCTTTAAAAAAACTATTACGTTCTTTCGTGTGTCTATCAGCATCTTTTTAATAATATTGTAATAGTTTTCCGGGTATCACCTAACAGAAAAAGAAATTTAAAAAACAAGATTTATGCTTTACCTTACACTCACATCTTCTGGTATAAGGATTAAGTTCAGAACTCAGACTGCCACTACGATCACATTGATCATAAGGTATGCATTCATCGCCTAACATAGGATTGCCTCGATAGCCTTCTGCACATCTTTCACATCGTTTGCCGTCGTAACCAGGTGGGCATTCGCATTTTGCATTTCTGCCATCAGTATCAAGATAGCAAGTACGATCGGATCTGAAATCGCATTTAAAAAATAAATGTTTAATCCATTAAAATGTGTCTTTACGAGCTGTTTTAAGGGCTTTCGGGAACATAGATGTAGATAGAATTTATGTACATAGTAAACGAGATAAATAGGGGTTCCTTGCATCCCAGCTTGTAAATCAACCGCTGCACCGATGCCGCTGAAAATGATATATCTCATTGTTTGATACACTGCGAGGAAGCGAGTTTACAAACCTTCGTGAGCCCGGTCAATCAAAAATGAACATTTAAATTTTTCTAAAATATGCCTTTCAGATCGAGCTGTCCGATGTTCAAATGTTTACTATTCTACCCGTAACCCCAAAAGGAAGTAGAAATCGCTCGTTGACTGTGGCACGCTTACCGTTTAGAGAGCATGAATAATATTTTATCGTTATAATATTGCCGCAAATTTGAGTATACAGATTCTACAACTTAAAATAGATAATATAATAAACTTAATCAACACAATAGCGAAATTGCAATATAATTATTCATACAATATTGAATGCGTCTACATCATAGCAATTGAACCAATAATCGTGCATTCACGCAACAAACATTTCTTTTACAAAACTAAAAACCACGCATGGCAATAATAGTATATTGTGCAACTAGGGGGGAAACGGGCTAAAATCTCACCCGAGGTAGAAATTGCCCTCTCCTCTTGTTACATACTGTACTTTTTTTGATAAGTGCCTGTAAGGACCCGTTTTCATGCATATAGATTGAATGGTAAGTTGGGCATTTTGAGTCGTAAGCCACTCTCTTTAAAAAATTATCAAAATTTTTCACAATTTTTCAAAAATTTGATTCATTTTGAGTGTTTTTGAGTAGCGGGAGGGAATAACCATTGCTGCAGCGGGAGAGAATGATTTCTTCCCGCTGCAACAGGAGGGAATGGTCTTTTTCATGCACGTGTTAAGAAAATTTGTTTATTCACAAAGAAAATGTGGGCAGTTTAAATTCTCTTATGGGAATTTAACACGGGAAAAATCATCGAAAACAAGCCACGTTTCAACTTTACCTACTACACTCATTGTATGAAGGTGCAATCCAAAAATGTCTATTACTAGGATCGAAGTATCAGGAGAGAGCTTTAATCTGAGGGCTGGTGAGTTAGAAATGGTTGCCTAGGGAAAAAGTTATCTAGGCTTGAAAATAGCGAAAAATCATGAATTCTTGGATTTTTTACTATAATCGGCGATTTTTCTTATTTTAAAAATCCTTATAACTTTTGATCCCAGAAGTCAATTTCGGCCACCCGGGGCTCAAATTGTAGCTCTTTTCTTTCTCTTTCGCTTTCAAAAATAAGATTAACATTTTTATTTTACGATCAGCCATATATATGCCCATCAATTATGGCTGTTTTTTTTTTATATTTTTCATTGCCATATACATATATAGCTGATAAATCAGTAAAATGTTTAATCTGAATTTTGAAAGCGAAAGAGAAAGAAAAGAGCTACAATTTGAGCCCCGGGTGGCCGAAATTGACTGCTGGGATCAAAAGTTATAAGGATTTTTAAAATAAGAAAAATCGCTGATTTTCGTAAAAAATCGAGAAATTGGTGATTTTTTGTCATGTTCAAGCCTAGACAACTTTTGACCTAGGCAACCATTTTTAACCTACCAGCCCTCAATTCAATTCTTTTTTTTACTTTTAATACTTCGATTCTATTGAAACACATTTTTAAATTGCGCCTCCAGACAAAAAGTGGCATTTTCCTGGTTTTCATTAATTTTCCCCAGTTAAATTCCCATAAGAGAATTTAAACTGTCCGGCAAAAAATAGGTATTTTTTAATCTTGGGAACTCAAGGTTGACCTAAAGAACGAAAAAAAGTGGTCGGGTAGGTGTGCTCTCAAATTTCAAATTTATTCAATCAGACCTCCTGAAGTGTCTGGTTTTCTGTGGATTTGCACATATAGTCCCAAAGCCTTAAGGACATAAAATTGATCTTATTTACGGCGAAAATTTTGCGGCTACTACTTTATCAAAAATAATAGTTTTGTTCCACACTCAACCAAAATGGCCACTGTTTGCGCCTGAAATACGGGGCGAAAGTAGAATGTTTTTCCTGCAAATTCTTCAGATTTGCGGGAAAAATGAAAAATTCTCGGAAAAAAGTAGCGGGAAAAAAATAAAAAATTTTTTTTAATTTTGAAAAATTGAAAGTTTTGACCCCGTTTTTTAGGCTCAAATAGTAGCTTTCGGTCGAAAGTGGAATAAAATACTTATGCAACACGAGATGAAAGTGGATTTTCCATCGGCTGATTGCTGCCCTTATGAGAATATTTTTCCCTCGGGAAAAACACACACCCTCGCGAAATATCTACTCGCTCGAGCAGTAAACCCGCCCACCCGCGGGAAAAATATGCTACTTTCGCCTCTTGTTGCATAATGTACTATATCTTTGTGTGTAAAGCCGTATACAGGGTGTCCCAATTTGAATGCCCGCCCATATATGACAAAAGTTATGGGATATCGAGGGCAAAGTCAATTAGTGACCTTGAATTTGATTTTAACCGAAAACAAATGGAGAATTAAGGACTTTACAGTGTATCCAAAAAAATTACATTTTAACGTTATTTTAATATTTTTCAAACATTTTTAACATTTTGTAACAATTTTTAACATTTTACTACGCTCCGTGAAAAAATCGAGTTTTTATTCATTTCTCTTGCATGAAAATAGGGCCTTTTTTATGCACACGTTGGAAAAACTTCAAAATACATAAAATTATACTTTCGAAATTTATAACAATCGTACTTATATTTGCGTACCATTTAACTAGTATTTTATCATACGTAAAAAGATTTGCACTTTCGAAAATTCGTCCATAGATTTATCAAATGTCTGTATAATGAAAATAACGTTGATTAAATCGTCATTCGAAAATATGATATTCGAATAAATCAATTTCTATAATTTGACAATGGCGATCATACGCGGAAAAAAATGGTTGGTAAAGGTACCTAAGTAAAACTTGGTTAACTCCGAAATGGTTGTGACAACCAACCGTAATATAAATCTGACTACCCCGGCTTTGTTATAGTAACTAAACCAACATTGTTAATCAACTTTTATCGGAGACACAAATTTTATGAATTAATTGGTAGCATCAAAAACGAGTATTAGTTAATGGAAGTTTTATAATGGTTTACTAAAAATTTTGGTAAAGTTACCCAGTTTTTTTGGTCAATGCAATTCCTGGTCGGGGAAGAATTTTTTTAATTAAATGTGTTTAAATTTGTTTCCGCGAAAATGAAAAAAAAAATAAATTTTTAGTTGAAAAAACGAATTATTTAAAATTTTACCATAGACTTGGTTTCAGTGACCAATATTTTTTAACTAAGACTACTTAGTGAAACGTACTAATAAAATAGTTGGCGCTTATTTTCCCCAGCAATGTGGTTATCCCAAACAAATACTTCTTTAACATAACCAACCATTTTTTTCTGTGTACACGCCATCTAATTAAATTTTAAAGAAAATCTAAAATTCAATAAATAATAAGTCATACACGGAATAAACTGGTTGGTTGTGATAACCAAGTACTTGGTTGGGATAAACAAATTGCTTGAGAGAATACGCACCAACTATTTTGTTGGTAATATTTACCAATTGTACTTAGTTAAGAAAAATTGGTAACCATAACCAACTGTATGGTGATATTTTGTGTAGTCGCGAGGCGACAAACACTATTTAATCTTGGTTATCTCAATCAATATATTGGTTTGTGATACTAACAAAATATATCAACAATGATAATTTTTACATTTAATTTACATGTTTACAATTTTATAATACAATTAATATTTCTGAAAAAAATTTCTCCTTCACTGGGAATTGAGCTGGGGTCCTTCAGGTCCAAAGACGGATCTGTCGTCGCGCTAGCAATGTAGTTGGTAAATGAAAATTTTTGAAAATATAAGCTGCAATTCGGATTCCAACTAATATCTTGGTAATTACAACAAAAAGTTTGGTTAACCCACTATAAAACCAGTGATGTACCAGAAAAATTGTTGTCCTTACCATGTAAATTGGTTAGTAACCCATAAAGTTGACTTTTTCATTGTAAAAAAATTGGCTTGGTTAAATTAATCAAGCACTTAGTTCTCATAACCAATTTTTGACTAACCAATTATTACTTGGTTGGTCACAACTAACCATTTTGCTTCCTCCTAGAGGAAGCTTTTTAATAGTAAAATATTGAGTTTCGTCAAAACTTCTAGAAAATACTTTTTGGTGTGTTAGAAGTTCAAATCAAATGTTTTTAGAAAATGTCCGTATGGATGTGTGTGTGGGTGGGTGAGGGTAAACATTTTGAAAAATAAATATTTGAAAGGCAAAAATTACGAATTGAATTATAACGAAAGGTAAAATTTTAAGTCCCAGAATATTGGAAAGATATAATTTTGAAAACCTAAATTTGAAAATTCCTAAAAATATCGCTTTTGCAATATTTTAACTACAACTATCACCTTTCGCAATATTTCAATTCAACATTTTTGTTTTATAAATTTTTTCATCTCAAAACGTCAGTTTATACATTTTGAATTTCTAATCTTTGCCCTTTTTAATTTTTTAAATGTTTACCCTTAATCACTTGAGTCCTGATTAATAGGTACAAAATTAAAAAACGGTACGGTGTGCAAAAAGGGACCAATGACTTTTTTAGACACAGGTGATGTTTTGCAAATATCAAGGGGCGCGACAGCGCCGCTTTGGCAAGAAAAAGTACGAAGTACGATTTGTCGACGGCGCGACCCTATATACTTTGAAATTAGGTGTTCCTAACCTTAAAAAAATCTCGATTGCATTTAAATCATTATTATTGCGCGTATGCATTCATGTATAAAAGGTTCATTCAAGAATATTAAGTTATTAACTTAATATTGCAAGTTGCAAATTTACTCGGTATATTTCATTTTGTTCAGAGTTTCCATCCTCTCCCGATATTTTTCGTCTCCTCCGGTCACGTGACTTCCGGTGAGTATATTTGGTATTATACACCAGTGGTTACAGTAGTTAATCTACTTTACCGACATTCGTCTGCTACTCGGCGACACGCGATTATAATATGCATGTAATGCTATACGTATATATGCATATATTGCTATACGATTATATACGCGATGCGATCAATGTCTGAACCAATAGTAGCTTGTTGTTAATGAAGTGCAATAGCAAGAAGAATATACTTTGTAAAAGATGTGAAATCTCTCAAAAAAAAAACTTTTTTCAAAAGTGAAAATCTTGGCAAGAAAAAGGCTAATAAATGTAGTGAAATCTCTAAATATAAAAATGTCAAGTAAATGTTTTTTTGCTATACGCATTAAGATATAAAATTAAAGTTAAAATTATGTTTTCCCAAAAAATGATATTTTAATGCAGCAAAAAAACATTTACTTGACATTTTTATATTTAGAGATTTCACTACGTTTATTAACCTTTTTTTGAGAGATACTATTATTGCCCGCTTTTATAACTTTTTTTCCTATGTTTAAAAAAATGTTGAACTCATTGTATACTTCTTATATATTCCAACAAGAGAGTGGTTGTCGTGTAAAAAATAGTCACGTCAGACTCGCGTAATATATACAAAAAATGCGAAAATACGTTCACGCGTTATATAAGGGCTGAGTGAGCATTTATGACCTCGTGTAGTTGCAGTACCAAGGCGTAAAATAGGCTTTTTAGGGGTGAGGGCAAAAATTTTGAAAAAAAAATAGAAATTCAAAATGTATAAACTGACGTTTTGAGATGAAAAAATTTATAAAACAAAAATGTTGAATTGAAATACTGCGAAAGGTGATATTTGTAGTTAAAATATTGCGCAAGGGATATTTTTAAGAATTTCCAAATTCAGGTTTTCAAAATTATACCTTTCTAATATTTTGGAACTTAAAATTTTACATTTTATTATAAATCAACCTAATAAGCTTCATAAAATATTGTATAGAAAAAGCTACAATAAAAAAAAATCATTTAGACATAAAAATAAGAAAAAACCTAGGAAAAAATGGATAACAAAAGCTATTTTAGAATCTTGTAGAAGAAAAGAGCACTTGTATAATATATGGAAGCTTGAGCCAAATAATAGGCAACTAAAAGTTCAGTATATGTTATATCAAATAATAGACGAATGGAAGTCCGAGTAAAATAAGAAAGATGATCGATAATAAGAGTATTTCTTATTTGACTTTTATTTGCCTCTATAGGGTACTGTAATAAGCATTGTAATAAATCATTAATAAATTAAAAAACATAAATCTCTCTCGCACAGTGAAAGTAGTGACAAGGTGCAGATTAACACCGAAAGGGACTGTTGAACATCGGTGGCATCGTAAAGCCTTACTGCAAAATCTCACCTAAGATCTCAGGTAAGTTTTCAAATCAGATATCATAGTTTTGCAGTAGAAAGAAATTTTTAAGAGTGCTCCACACCTCGAGTGACCCGCCACCTAGCGGAGAAAACGTTTTTCGTTTATTATAATTAATTAACTAACTTTATCACTGTAAATCGACTTTCAGCACTTGTAATAAGTATTAAGGAATGTTTAAAAAAATTAAGCAATTAAAATTAAATAATAACGACGTATTTCGTCAGAAAAAGTCAAATTGTAGTTTGCAAAATGACCACTGCTTCTTAAAATGTGTCCGACGAAATAAAATGTTAATTTAAACTTTTATCTAAGAAATTTAATTTTGTCATATTCTTTGATACACACTACACGTGCTGAAACTCACTTACAACCACTTTTTGACTGTTAAGCTTGTTTAAATCATTAATGATTCTTGAGGTATAACGTAGAGGCACTGCTAAAAATTCAAACTTCTAGCATGAAGGTGGAACACTCTTAAACAAGTATTATTACTGAACAAATTGTTTATTATAAGATTATAAACATTCATGCAATGTGATATTAGCCCTAGTGGAAATAATTAGGTGTGCGAAAGAGTGCCAAAGTGTGCGAAAGGCATATAAACTACATCTGGCTTGATTATAATATGTCCGTTTTTTATTTTTCTCAATTAATAACACAAAAAACATTAAACAGTTATTTAGGAATTTTAATAATTAAATGACTTTTAATGCATCATGAACAAACGCTTCATCAGTATAAGCAATAGCTGACAAAGCTATAAACCTCGTGTACCCTCAAGATAGAGATTTAAAAAAAGTGCTTTGAAGGTTGAAGCCATCTATATACCCAAATATATATTGAAAACACATAAAGATCATTTTTTGCTATTAGTTATTAAGTCCTTTTTACTTTTTTTATAACAGTGGTGATTATATGACATTATCCGATTAGGAAGTTTAAACTACATGGAGGGTTCACGAAGTTTCTAATTTAGTAAAAATAAATAAAGTTTCATCAAAGGCGCGCGCCTAATGTCCCTAGCTAAGGCTAAAATGAGAGAGGCAGAAGCAATTTAGACTGTGAGTGTGCTGCGAGAAGTGTTACATTATTTTTCATAATTCAACACTCTCTTGACTCTAACGTATCCAGTAATACAATTCATTGTTGCAAGATGAGTTTTGCAGCAATATCCAAGCACGAGTGATTTAAATATATTCAAAATTAGAAAGAACAATTTTGATAGGAAGGTTATTTTTTTCCTAATCAAGCAACAAATTTAAATTAATATGCTAATTCTACTAACTGATTTGGAAGAGGACAGGGGCATCGTTCGCAAGGGATTCCACGTGACGGATCGCCGTAAAATCCTCGTGGACAAACCTCTGGTGGTGTAACTTCTTTGTAGCACTGCCCAAGCCATCGACCACTCTTGCGTCTCGCATATCCAGAAGCACATTTTTCACAGGACAAACCAGTGTATCCTAAAAAAAGCAAAAAAATATTAACAAAAATCTTTGATAAACAAGACATTCTTTATAAGTGTGTAGAGTGTATGTAAGTGTGAGAAAATCAGGGATTAATTTGAAGAGAGAAGGAGGAAATAGCTTCTAGAACAATTAAAACTATACTTTATCTTTACCTGATGGGCAACGGCACTCCTCTACGAATGGCGCTAAATCTGCCCCACTTTTGTCAGCTGAATCCAACATAACGTTTGTTATGGAAATATTTAATGGCGTCTCGTTTTCATATTGTGCTCTAAAAAAATAATCAAATTACCACTACCAGAATTTGTAAATGTAAAATTAATAATACTAGTGACTTCTTGTTAGAACAACGCAAAATTGACTAAAAAACCCACCGAACAAACTGTACACATAAAAACCCTACACAAACATATTTTTTATGAGACGTGCACGAGAAAGGCCACTTTCCATGCATGTAAAATGAATGTAAAATCGAGTTTTTCTTAGAAGCGGGAAAAAAATTACTCCTTTGGGAGGAAAAAACTTTTTCCTCCCAAGGGAGTAATTTTTTCCTCACTCTGCAGCCTATCCGATAGATGTGTGTGTCTATATAAGTATTTTCAAAATTGACAAAATTTTCAAAATTTTCAATATACTATATTGTTTTACTTTGCAATACATGCTAACTTATTCGAGAAATGTACAGAAAAATATTAATCGTATAAAATTGAAATAAAAATTATAACTATACACGTCACTGCGGCATAACAGTATTTATGTGTACAGTTTTTTCGGTGTCAATTATTTTCTTAGTTTTTGTTTAATAGATACTTTTCTTACAACCATAAATAGTGGGAGAACTTTTTCTGAAAACAGCTAATATTGATGATTTTTAAGATTGCACGGTTAAAGACATTATCGGAATTTAGTGAGATATGGCCTTTTGCATAGATTTTTGTAATGCCAACATTATTCATGCAAGTTTTTCGCTATACATAATACTTTTTTGAAGCGAGTCAAAAAAACATTTTTCACAATTTTGAGATTTATTTGTAAAAATTCCCCGAACTTTTTATTTATTGCTTTTGGGTTTAATCTCCAACACCTTTTTGAACAATATTCCGCAGTGATATATATTCATTCAATAACTTTCGGGAAAAAAACTCTAATGACTAGACTACAAGAAATTCATCTTTATCAAAGATATTCGAAAAAAAAAATAAACAAAAGCTTTATTTTCATCAACACTGGTTAAATCTATGTTTAGGCACGACCGCGACACGGAAGTGCCTTATAGTTTTGTCATCGAAAAATGTGTGAGATGCGATATCTCACGTAATTTTCGACCGATCAGGCTAAAATTTTGGGAGGAGCAAAACCTAAACACAAACTTGCACAAACCTAAAAACTAATTTTTTGTATCCCGATCGTCTACGTTTTTTTAAAATGCGGGCACAATTTGTTCAATTTTTGCGTGTTTTTTTAATAAAAATTTTGGTGTAACACGATTATCTCTGAAAGACTTTTATCGATCGGGCTAAATATTTGTGTATGAACTCCCCTCGTAATAGTAAGGTGCCAAATTTATATTGGTCTTGATCCTGCATGTATGCGCAGAATGCGGTCTCATCCAAAAATCGATAAAAACGGTTTTTTGGCTCTAACTCGAATTCTATGCATTCTACAAAAAAAGTTAAAGAGAAAAGTTGTAGATCTCAAAAAAATACAACTTTTTTCTATTCAGACTTAACCGTGAAAATGCTTTTAATTCGAGTTAACAGGCCAAAATCGATTTTTTTTATAGCAATAAACCAGTATTTATCATAAAACTTTGAGGCTATATACATTTTACATAAAAACCTTCAATATAAAAGTTGTAGATATTTTGAGAACACAACTTTTTACCGTGACAAACATTTTTTCAAAACGCTTAAACATAAACAACAACCATAGAAACTATTTTTGGTACATATAATTGAATAACAATTTCGGTGTGAGACGCCCTATCAGGCCCAAAAACGTTAATTGCGAAGCGCGAGCATCAGGCAATATCAAGGCGAGCGCGGAGCGCGAGCATCAGCGGCCGTGCCTTACACGCAAAACGCTTCGCGATGCAAGGCGGCAAGCCACCGCGGTCGTCAGGCCGCGTGTGGCGCGCTAGTTTGTCCTGCATTGATGATAGTAATTTTCTGCTGAATAATTATTACAACTAATTTTTAATTTTTTCCAATAATATTATTCAAAATATGTCGAACGCATTTGTCGCCATTTAAACAATTTTGATTTTTGAGATTTGTAAATCAATTTTGTTTTTACAGAATTGATTTACATCCTTAGCATTATAGAAAAAAGTTACTGCATTAATATTTAGTCTAATAAACGTACTTGATGAGAATGTTATCGATGTTTTGCAAAACCATCATAATATCCTCTCTTGATGCTAAAGTTGGTCCTCTGCGATCGTTTTTATGCCATTCTCCGTAGATTAACCTAACTCTTTGTTTTGATTCTTGATTTGGTAAAATTTGTGGCCCATTGTGAAAAAGTAGACGCTGATTTCCACTAATTATTACAGTCGGAGCATCGTTATTTATTCCGTTTCCATCGTATCTGACGTCATAGTATAAGTAACCACCATAAGATTTAAGTTGATTTCCGTTCAAATGTTCGGGAAGACCAAAAAAAATAACGTTATTTTTATTGACTTCATTGTTCGGATTGTGAATGTTAATTCCGTCATTCTCTACAAATACATCTGTGAAATTTGCTTCAGTTCGTATTCTTATATCAGGTCTTATTTCTACTGGTATAACTTTGTAACGATCTATTGGTAGTGGAATTTGATAAGTATATAAATTTGCACTTGTGCATTCAGTTGCTACGCCAAAGCAAAAACAAGTAATGCATTCTTCAGGTCTTTTAGCCTCCGAATTAAATCTTCCAAGTGGGCAAATACTATTATTTTTAACGACCAGAATTGTATCGGGAACAGCAATGACGAAACCCATAATATTAATTCCTTCGCACGAGTATGCACCTTGATCTTCCAACTGAACATCAGGGCAGTTTAATGTTCCAGTTCCGTTGATTGAAGTAGTCGAACACTTATTTGATATGTGACCCCAGTTCAACCGCCAATTAACTTCAGGTATCGGTACACCAATCGCTGTACACGTCAAGGATAAAGTATCGCCTGGATCTAGTATCACCATTGGTGGTGGTGGTTTCACAATGTAAACAGGTACTGTGAAAATAACAAATGTAAGATAAGTAATTTAGTAATATAGAACGGCAAATAAAAGAAAAGTTCTTTTACTTACAACAACCAATTTCATCACTGCCATCAAGACAATCGCGTTCATGATCACAATGATAACTCTTTGGAATACATTGATTATTGCCACACTTAAATTCCCCATAGTTGCATGGCGCATTGTACGGCAAGGAAGAGCAGCCTTCTTCGTCACTTCCATCTGAACAATCCTTATCTCCATCACAGCGCCAAACTTTGCTCACGCATTGCTTATTCGCACAACGGAATTCATTTGGTTCGCATCCATGATGACCTTAAAATGAATATTTTTCAAAAATAATTCAACAAATTTGATACTATAACTAGAAGCATCTATACAATCTTAAAGATCTACAGGTTTTGAGCGGGATATTCATATTTTTCATTTTATAAGCATAGAATCTTTGAAACTGAATAGTTTTCTCTAAAAGTTAAAATAAATGCCTAAAATAAATAAAAAATTCTGCTTAACTTTGATACGACTCAGTATAGTGAAAACTCTATTAATTTTTTGAAAGAATATTTCTAGTGCTAATTCAGACATGTGCTTTCTTTTACCAAAAATCCATTTGAGAAAATAAGTAAAAAATATTAACCATAATTATGAACATTTTTCAAAATAATAAATTGCAATTTCTTTTAACGTACTTATAGGAATACCATATGTTACTCATGTATGTATATAGAAGAGAGCGAAACGATTTGCACAGAAAATTAATCTATTAAGATAACCCGCGTAAAAAGAGGTAATTCGTCGATAGAAACAGTAACATTTTGTAGCGGTTCACTGATACGATATTTACATGAATTTAATGTATGTCCCACGTATAGGCATTGAATAGATAACATAAGTACGTTTTCGATATACAATACATTCCACATTCATGTTGTATCAACTTATAACTTGAGTGATTTGATATATCAAAATATATTATTAATAATAAAATTGTCATACGGTTGCTACTGTAAGTTAATCGGAGCAATTACGATAATGGTCTAAACATTTTTTCATTCTGTTTTAGATATGCTAAATAAAACTCAAAATAGCTTACCACATCGCAATTCATCTGATCCATCAGAGCAATCAGATTTACCATCGCAGACATAATGTTTAGAAATACATTCTTCATTGCTGCACGTTGCTTCGTGTTCATTACAAATTCCTGAAGATGTCGACTTTAGCCATGACTGATCAGCTGAAAAATTCAGCTTATTAGTTTTTAAATGTAGTGTCATGAAATTCAAAGCCAATGTACAACATCGATTATACTTTTTTCAACTGTGAGTAAAGCGGTGACTTGAGATCCAGGTAAATGGGAATAATTTTCAGTCTCACATACGTAGCTCCCTGAATGTTCTAACTGAATGTTGGGTATTTCTAGACGTCCATTTACAATACGACTGTTTGGAGGAAGCGGATGACCATTATCTCGTAACCACTTCACCTGTGCCCGAAGAGGTCCTTCATCGCGACATTGAAACACTACTTCAGATCCTAATATTAAACATGATATAATAAGTATCAGATTATATTCAGTAAATCTATGTATATATAAGTGTGTGTGCGTGTAGGCTTTTAGGCTCTTGCGCCATAGAAGCTTGGTTTTCTTCTCTTTATCAAATCAAGCCCTAGTAAACCAGTTATACAGTGTTTATCGTAAACGGAACAAAAATAGTTAGTTATGGTAACCAAGTACTTGGTTGTGATAACCAAACCCCTTGGAAAAATACGCACCAACCATAGTATTAGTGAGTTTTATCAAGTGGACTTAGTTTCAGTGATCAATATTTTTTAACTAACTGTAGACTTAGTTTCAGTGATCTACATTTTTTAACTTTTTAACAAGTCTATGGTAAAGTTTCCTTCTCCACTTGGTGAAGACAACTAATATATTTAATTCTCCCAACAAAGTAATTAGATTTTACAACTATAAATGTTGTCCTTTTTATTCTTGCGAATAAAACAAAAATTTTGGTTTCGTTTACCTGTTCATTTATTTAATTATTGTTATATTATTTTATTAAGTTGACAAATTGAAATATATTTAATGAAAAAACACTCTTCCTTGGCTAGGAATCGAACCCGCGTCCTTCAGATCCAATAGTAGAGACTCTGTCGTCGCGCTAACATTGCAGTTACTAAATAACAAAATTTGGTACAGTTGGTAATCACAACCACTGAGTTAACAAAATTAATTAGTATAGCATTAATGGGTTTCATCTGTTAAATTATTAAAAATTAGCTAGAAACAGTAGCTAATGGTAGCTAGAATTTTGTTATACTAGAAACAGTAGTTAACGGTAGCTATTATTTAATATGACGTTCAATACTAATTAGTAAAGTTGTATTCACATTCGCGCCAGTGTGCTGCCCGACACAACGCTACGTGCTCTCTCTCCACTTCTTCTCCCCCCCCTCTCCCTCGTACTTACACGCACACACAAGTGGCATTGCATCCCACTGTTATTTTAATGTTATAATGTTTTTGTAACACATGCACGATTTCCACGTTTTTTAGACCTAAAACGAAGCCCTAAAATGCCCTTTTTTGCCCGCTCTTTGAAAAATTCGTAAAAATAATTAAAACCTGCAATGACACATATATAAATATAGGTATATGCATCAAATACATGCGTTACAAAAACAATGGTGTGCACCAAAGGCTATGCTAGTCCGATCAAAAATGCTATTTATGGTTACCAAAATTCCAACAAGAAGGGTTAAGGGGTTAAATGGTTCGGAAAAGAGTATAGAACAATAATTTAACAATGGCAACCAAAAATTTAGTAAAGTAAATTAATTATTAACAATTAAAATCATATTTCAGCATATTTTCTGGTATTTAACTCTGCGGTTTAAAAAAGTAATGATTTTAGCGGAAAAAAGTTAAGCAGGCTGCTTGATCTTGTGTGGATATTGCAGTAATCGTCTGCGGTTCGTAAACAGTGCGGCTACTCGTCGGCTCATACTGCAATTTCCACACTCCATCTAAAAAAGCGCTTTACGCTCTTGGTACACAATATACTGTTTTTGAAGATTTATTAAACGCTAATGATATTAGAATGCCCTGGCAAAGAGCGAAACTTAAATTAAGTATGTGAATCAGAAACTTGTACACACATCGGGAGGTTAGAATAGGCATCTACGTTGTCGCTGTGTTTCGCACACGGCACATGCGCCGTGTACTTATATTTCAGTATTAGCAGGTCTCACAGGCTTTAAATAACTCACTCTCATTAGCATAGTTCTAGCTCGAAACCCATTAAAATGATCGCTCTAAACGGATTTTAGCTACTTTATGTTAACTTTTAACGGATCTCGCATATTTCTAGCTGGAAACCCGTTAACATCTCTACTAGGGTGGTTACTTTTACAAAGAAAAAAATAGTTTGTTGTGGTAACCAAGTGATAATTGGTTAATCAAAAATTGGTTATCAGAACTAAGTGCTTGGTTAATTCAACCAAGCCGACATTTTTACAATGAAAAAGTCGACTTTATAGGTTACTAACCAATTTACTTGGTAAGGACAACAATTTTTCTAGTACATCACTGTTTTCATAGTGGGTTAACCAAACTTTTTGTTGTAATTACCAAGATATTAGATGAAATCCGAATTGCAGCTTATATTTTCAAAAATGTTCTTATATATTAACTGCATCGCTAGCGTGACGACAGAGTCTCCGCCTTTGGACTTGAAGGACTCAGTAAGGGAGACATTTTTTCAGATATATTAATTGTATTATAAAATTGTAAACATGTAAATTGAATGTAAACAGTATCATTGTCGATATATATTGTTAGTATTACAAACCAATATATTGATTAAGATAACCAAGATTAAATAGTGTTTGTCGCCTCGAGACTACACAAAATATCACCATATAGTTGGTTATGGTTACCAATTTTTCTGAACTAAGTACAATTGGTTAATGATACCAACAAAATAGTTGGTGCGTATTTTCCCAAGCAATTTGGTTATCTCAACCAAGTACTTGGTTATCACATCTAACCATTTTTTCCGTTTACCGACGATATTTTTCGCGTAGCATCTATAGCAGTCTCAAACAGTGAGTCCATCTGGTCCCGGGAACCCGCGCATGCGCAGTAGCCCGCTTCATTGCCGCACGCCTATTGGTTCCCCGCGCTCCCGCTCCGTTCAAACGAGATGAGGGGAGGCAGCTCGGAGAGCCGATATTGCAGAGAGTCGAGGTTCAAATCCCGTTCAGGGAATTTTTTTTTTCACTTTAATTGTAAGATTATGATTTATTAAGTGTAATAAATCATATCTTATAAAAAAAGTTAATTATACCGTTTTTTTAAACAAAAGTGAAAAAATTAGGACATAAACTGGAATAACATCTAAAACTAAAATTCTAAAACACATCTACCCCACGCACCGCTATTTTTAAAAATATATTTATTAATAAATAAATATCATATGAGTCTCATATGAGTCCAAGATGGAGTCATCGAGTGCGGGCTCGGTGACTTCACAGTCAACAATTTTCTATAAATGTCATCCAAAAGTGGAAGTAAAAACGGTTATTTGTAAAATATATCAGGAAGCTTTTCATACTAGTGATTTTGCTAAAATAGACGGGGCAGTAAAAATTAGTGGAGTTCTAGGATTATGTCCAGAACATAACCAAGTAGACCTATCCTCGAAAGTGAATACAAATGTGCTGAGTAATGAAGCCAAAATAATCATTGCTCAGATTAAATTGAGAAAAAGTGATAAAATAAGTGTGTCAGAAGCTCAAAGTGAGGATGATGATGAGAACAGTGTATCAATGGACAGTATTTTGAAGCGTGAAAATGCACTATTAAAAGAACTAAATAAAGAACTGAAAGAAAAAAATAAATTATTGTGTAAATTACTTGATAAGCAGAAAAGTGAAATAAATACCTCAAAAAACAAAACATATGCTCAAGTAATTTCGAGTGCCATGACTAACAACAAGCCAAAACGAATCCCAAAAATTATAGTTAAAAACAAAGATGCTAAAGATTACCCTATAGACACAATAAATGATACTGTTGCACACTATCGCATTAAAGATAAGAGCATACAAACAAAAAAACTAATTAAGAAAAAGAGTGAAATAATAGTAGATTGTTTAACAGAAGAAAGTGCAAGCAAAGCATATAATGTTTTGAAGAAAAAGCTTGATGAAAGTTGTGATGTTACAAAAGAAACAATAGAGAATCCAAAGGTTAAAGTAGTTGGAATAAATAATTTTGAAAATCTAGACAATAAAAAAATTGAAGATAACATAAATGAAAGAAATTTTAGTAAATTCAACAAGAAGTGTATAGTATTGCACTCATATGATAACTCCAAAACTCATCTACAGTCAGTCATATTAGAAATTCCTGCTGAACTATATCAACATGTGAGAGAGAATAAAAACAGGATCTTCGTGGGTTATCAAAACTGTAAGGTGCATGACTACTGCAACGTCAAGTCATGTTTTAATTGCGGTAGATATGGGCATAATGGCTTTAAGTGCACAATAATCACACATGCTTAAAATTTGCAGGTAATCATAAGACTACAGATTGTTCCGGTAATAAATTAAATTGTCCTAACTGTATCTTCAGCAATAATAAATATAAAACTCAATATAATACTGAGCATATGGCAACAGATAGCCACGCATGCAGTATCCTACAAAATAAAATAAGAAAGTTCATTGACCTTACTGACTACACGATACAACCTGTAATACCGAGATATGTCGGTATGGCAGAAAATATTTCAAACAAGGCTATAACTATGCGTACATCTGGGATGTCTTCTACGTCACTCAACGCAGTTAACACACGTATAACAAATAGACTAAGAAAAAAGGATTAACTAATGGCGCAAGAATTCAATTTTGAAGACATACACAACATAGAACGTGATGCAGAAAACATCAGATCACTCAACAAGAGCATCTCGAAAAAAAGAACTTAATTCTCTGTGTACATATAAGAAGTTTAAATGCGAATTACGAAAAATTAGAATCATTTATTGAAAGCTTGGTAGTAAAACCAATTATTATAATATGTACGGAAACATGGATCTTACAACATCCTCAATACTATCAACTACAAGGATATAAAAGCTATTACAATGACAGTAAAATTAATAGGGCTGATGGAGTAATGTTATATATAAAAAACAATATACAGGAAAAAACTAAAATAGAAGTAATTGATAGATTGAGTGTTGTAAGTTCTGATACTTTTCTAGAGTCAGGTGATGCAATCAGGATCTCTGCTATGTACAGGTCACGATGTATCAAAATCTGAGTTTACTAATTCAGTAAGAAAATTCCTGGCTAAACAGGTTAATATAAAAAATCAATGTATATTTGGAGATTTTAATATTGATATAAGGGAAACTAGATATGACAAAATTGGTTTAGTTGAAAAGACAATCGCTCAAGAATTTCTGAATAATTTTTTTGAAAATGAATATACTCCATTTTTTAGAGAAATCACAAGACCATCTCAGAACAGTAAGAACGGTACGTGTATAGACAATTGTTTCGCCAAAGTAAAAAATATTGAGTTGGAGTCTTTTAAGTTAAACATACCGTTTAATGATCATTATCCACTCTTCATAAGTATTAATAAATTCAAAATACAAAATGATTACAATCAATCAGCCTGCATTAACTATGGCAAGTTAATAAATATTGCAAAAAGAGTTGAGTGGGACTCATTGTCACAAATAAATGATCCTAACCAAGCTATAAATGAATTAATAAGTATGATACAAGGCTGTGTTGAAAAAGCAACTGATAGAAAATATACTAATATAAACAAAAAAGATACAGTTCCTAAGAAAAAATGGATTACGAAAGCAATATTAATATCCTGTAAAACTAAAGAGTTGTTATATAATATATGGAAAAAGAATCCAACAAATATGAAACTGAAAATGGATTATAAAAATTATGAAAAAATTTTGAGTAAGGTAATTAAAGATGCTAAGTATAAATACGAAAATAATGCCATTAGAAAATGCAGTGGTAATTCAAGACAACTTTGGAGCATAATAAATGATAAGTTAGGGAAAAAAAAGAAGCAAGGAGGATCACTTGATAGTATAATAGTTAATGATCAGAAAATTGATGATAAGACCACTATTGCGAACACAATGAATGAATATTATTGTAATGTAGGATTAAATTTAAGCAATAAAATTAAAAAACTGAACTTAGAACAATTGAAACTGCCAGTTCGAAACAACTACTCAATTTTTATAAATCCAACCAATATGTATGAAATTCAAAATATAATTATTGCAATGAAAAAAAAAGGCTGATAGATAACATTAGTGCAATAACTATCAAATCTTTATCAAAACATATATCAAAACCGTTAGAGTACATATTTAATCTATGCATACAGCAATCAATCTGGCCTAATGCACTGAAAAAAGCAGATATTGTACCTATATATAAATCAGGAGACAATAGTTATAACTATAAACCAATATCGCTAATTTCTATTGCCAAAATATTTGAAAATATCATATACAATAGACTTTATAATTTTATCATGAAGCACAAAATAATGTCTGATAGACAATTCGGCTTTCTAAGACAGAGAGGAACGAAGGATGCTCTCAATTGTCTATCAAATATTATATATAGAAACCTAGATAAAAGCAAACCGATTATAACTGCGTTCTTAGATCTGGCTAAAGCCTTCGATACTGTAGATCACAGTATACTGCTGGACAAATTAGAAAGATACGGTGTAAGAGGAGAAGCATTAAAATTATTCAGCAGCTATCTATCTGATAGGAAACAATGTGTAAAGATAAGTAACTGCAAGAGTGAGTACAAAAAAATTATGATAGGGGTTCCACAAGGAACAATACTTGGCCCTCTATTTTTCATATTATACGTGAATGACCTACTGATAGATATGCAAAATGAAACAATATTATCTTACGCTGATGACACAGTTATCATCTCATGTGATAACTCGTGGACAACTGCGCAAGAAAAATTAAATGAATATCTTCGTAAGGTGGCAATATGGCTAAACCTAAATAAATTATCACTCAATGTAAATAAAACCGTATATATTGCATATGGCAATTACTGTGATAGTGTGCCTAGCACCTTAAACATCAGAATTGGTGATAATGTAATAAATAGAGTAGACAGTTGTAAATATTTAGGTTTAATAATAGACTATAACATGAAGTGGGATAAACACATAAATTATATTATAAAAACAACAAGATATTTAATCTTTATTTTTGCGAAGCTAAAAAAATTTATGGATAGTAAAACGCTAATGTTACTATATTATGCCTTCTTTCAAAGTATCACAAACTATGGCATCATTGCATGGGGTGGGGCTTATAACAATTACTTAAATTTAATTCAAGGGATACAAAAGAAAATACTTCGAATTATAAATAAAAACTGTTATATAGCAGAGAACCATCAACCTCTAAGTATAAGGCAAATGTTTGAACTAGAGTGTATAGTATATTATTATAATGAATTAAGAGACAGATACATAAGAAGTACAAACAAAACACGAAACAAGAATCCACCATTGCCTAAAATTGATAAAACGGTAAGCAAGAAAAGCAGTTATTTTGTGGCTGTGAGTGTATTTAACACGCTACCGAATGATCTCAAAGACCTAGCAATAAGTAAAATCTCTATGAAAAGAAAATTAAAGAAGTTTATAGAAAAGAATTAACTTTTGGATTTTATATATATTTTTTTTTAATATTTTAATATTGTTAACTTACTATGAAAAGGAAAAAGGGCATAATAGCGTTATCTTGGCTCTATATGGTAGTTTTAAGTATATTAGTATTAGTGATTAAGTATGCCATTCCTATGTACACGCAACTGTGTTTGCCTCTATAGGATGCCTTTTAAAGGGCATATGTATATGGTATTAAATAAATAAAAAAAATAATTAAATAAATAAATACTATGACAAATTGGAGAAAGGCAAGCGAAAGCAAGTAACAAATCGAAAATCAAAATGCATAAACCGAACTGCCCCACGCGTAGCAACATGAATAATAAAATACCTCGGCAAATCGGAGGAAGGCGAGCGAAAGCAAGTAATAAATGAAAAAAAAATGCGGAAGCCGAACTGTCCCACGCGTAGCGACATAAATAATAAAATATCTTGGCACATCAGAGGAAGACGAGCGAAAGCGAGTGAAAAATCAAAAACGTAAATGCTCAAAACCAACTACCCTACGCGTATAGCAAGTAAATAATAAAATACGTCGGCACATCAGAGGAAGGGGAGCGATAGATCAAAAACAAAAATGCGTAAACCTACCTACCCCACACGCAGAAAATTAATAAGAAAATACTCTGACACATTGAAGGAAGGCGAGCGTAGCGAGGATAAAGTCCAAACCCAAATTACGTAAACCCAACTACCCCACGCTCCCCGAGTTTTACAATTGATTTAAACTACTACTCGGCAAATCGGAGGAAGGCAAGCGAAAGCGTGACAAACCAAAGACGAAAATGCTCAAACCCAACTACCCTACGCGCCGTACTTACTAATGAGAAAATATTTATTAAAAAAAAACTTTGGCACATCGGAAAAGGCGAACGACGGTGAGCCAAAAATCTAAAAACAAAAATGCCTTAACCGAACTACCCCACACGTAACAATAATTAAATAATAAAATACTACGTCACATCGGAGGAAGGCGAGCAAAAGTGTGTGTCAAATCAAAAACAAAAATGCATAAACCCTCCTACCCCACGAGTAGAAAATGAATAAGAAAATATATTGGCACATCGAAGGAAGACAAGCGAAAGCGTGACAAACCAAAAACGAAAATGCTTAAACCCAAACACTCTACGCGTAGCAAGTCCTCTCTTAAAAAAAATGATGGCCTTTGTTGTGAAGCATTTAATACGTGATTCTGATTGGTTGCTGGTTGGTTGCCTAGGCAACGTGATCGTCATAACTCATAACCCTGATAGAAATGTTTGAGGTGTTTAAAATGAAATGTGGAAACCTTGATAACAGATAAAATATATGTAATATAACTAGCAAGAAATTTTAGTAAAAATTAATCATTACCAAGAGTGTGTAGTATTACAACATGTGTATTGAAAAGTGGCTCCTTAACCCTATTTGAAGTAGTAATAAAGTGTGTGAATATTATTTAGTTTTTTTTCAAATGTCAGTGAGAAGTTCAATTAAAATTATAAAGAGTTTGGAAAATGTATAACTACTAGACAACTAAAATATGACACTGCCACTTCCTATGTTCCCTAGAAATATGTAACCCAGATGATTCTTATTTAACCGTTTTCGTTCATATTTTCACATTCAGGATCATGCGAATTTTTTAATTGAGCAGGTCAAATTTTACTTATAGCCAGTTACGCAGAAACTACTATCTCTAGCACATTGTATTTCTGGTTTCTAGCATATTTTTACATAGAGAAAGTGATAAATGTTTTGGCTTTTTTGTCAAGGTATTAGGTAATTAGAATTTTTACTTTTAATAGTTGTGAGAGATTTTGAGACCAATACCTGTTTTTCCATTTTTGCATTTATTCTCATTCGAAAACTAACAGGTCTAGAAAGCTCATATTTTGCATATAGATTTCTTTTGTGATTATGGAAAAATATTTAAAGTTGAATCAACGTTAACTGAAAAACTTCTGATTTCGACTCTGACACTGATGTGAATGCAAACTCATGCTATATGACTAAATAATTATCATGGGTGTTATAGTTGAAAACAAAAGTATTTCAGTTAACGTTGATTCAACTTTAAATATTTTTCCACAATCACAAAAGAAATCTATATGCAAAATATGAGCTTTCTAGACCTGTTAGTTTTCGAATGAGAAAAAATGCAAAAATGGAGAAACAGGTATCGGTCTCAAAATTTCTCACAACTGTTAAAAGTCAAAATTCTAATTAATGCCTTGACAAAAAAGCTAAAATACTTATCACTTTCTTCATGTAAAAATACACTGAAAACCAGAAATACAATGTGCTAGAGATGGTAGTTTCTGTGTAACTGTCTACAAGCAAAATTTGATACGCTAAATTAAAAAATTCATATGGACCTCGATGTGAAAATATGAATGAAAACAGTTAAATCATAATCATGTAGTTTACATGTTTTCTAGGTAGCATAGTAAGTACAAACCCACTGACTCTTATACTGAACTTTTCTTCAAATTCACTATTCAAACCAATGATGACGACATTGAGCACTATTAATATATTTATTAAAAAATAGTTTTGAGGGATTTAGTAACATGTTACATGCTTATAAAATATTAGCAGACGTTAGTGTGCCGCCATATATTAGACAGAGATAGAATCAAGAGCGCGTGAAGCGCGCCTTCATTACTAGTACATAATAAAATACGTTGGCACATCAGAGGAAGGGGAGCAATAAATCGAAAACAAAAATGCGTTAACTAAACTGCCCCACGCGTAGCGACATAAATAATAAGAATAAAATACCTCTACAAATCGAAGGATGCAGTTAAAAGCAAGCAACAAATCGAAAACATTTTTTTTATTTATTACTCGCTTTCGCTCGCCTTCCTCCGATTTGCTGAGGTATTTTATTGTTCATGTTGCTACGCGTGGGGCAGTTCGGTTTATGCATTTTGATTTTCGATTTGTTACTTGCTTTCGCTTGCCTTTCTCCAATTTGTCATAGTATTTATTTATCAATAAATATATTTTTATTAAAAATAGCGGTACGTGGCGTAGATGTGTTTTAGAATTTTAGTTTTAGATGTTATTCTAGTTTTTGTCCTAATTTCTTCACTTTTGTTTAAAAAACGGTATAATTAACCTTTTTTATAAGATATGATTTATTACACTTAATAAATCATAATCTTACAATTAAAGTGAAAAAAAATGTCCCTAAACGGGATTTGAACCCCGACTCTCTACAATATCGGCTCTCCGAGCTGCCTCCCCTCATCTCGTTTGAACGGAGCGGGAGGGCGGGGAACCAATAAGCGCGCGGCAATGAAGCGGGCTACTGCGCACGCGCGGGATCCCGGGACGAGATAGACTCACTGGTCTCAAATCTTAATATAAAAAAGATTGAAAATGTTATAAGAGGAATTTACATAGTATCAATAAAAAAAAAATGATACCGCACTATTACTTAAGTTTTTAGTAAAATTTTATAAATTTATAGTACACGAAATAAAAATGGTTGGTAAAAGTAACCAAGTTTGGTTACCTTTACCAACCATGAACTCTCCATGATGAACTGTCAAATTTCAAATTTGTTCACTCAGGCCTCCTGAAGTGTCTGGTTTTCTGTGGATTTGCACATATGGTCCCAAGGCCTTAAGGACATAAAATTGATCTTATTTGCGGCGAAAATTTTGCGGCTACTACTTTATCAAAAATAATAGTTTTGTTCCACACTCAACCAAAATGGCCAGTCTTTGCGCCTGAAATGCGGGACGAAAGTAGAATATTTTTCCTACAAATTCTTCATATTTGCGTGAAAAATGAAAAATTTTCGGAAAAATTAGCGGGAAAAAAATAAAAAATTTTTTTTTAATTTTGAAAAATTGAAAGTTTTGACCTTGCTTTTTAGGCTCAAATAGTGGCCTTTCGGTCGAAAATGGAATAAAATACTTATGCAATACGAGACAAAAGTGGATTTTCCCTCGGCTGATTGCTGCCCTTATGAGAATATTTTTCCCTCGGGAAAAACACACACCCTCGCGAAATATCTACTCGCTCGAGCAGTAAACCCACCCGCGGGAAATATATGCTACTTTTGTCCCTTGTTGCATAATGTACTATATCTTTGTGTGTAAAGCCGTATATAGGGTGTCCCAATTTGAATGCCCACTCCATATATGACAAAAGTTATGAGATATCGAGGGCAAAGTCAATTACTGACCTTGGATTTGACCTTGAATTTGACCGAAAACAAATGGAGAATTGAGGACTTTACAGTGTATCCAAAAAAATTACATTTTAACGTTGTTTTAAGATTTTTCAAAATTTTTTAACATTTTTTTAACATTTAGTAACAATTTTTAACATTTTACTACGCTCCGTGAAAAATCGAGTTTTTATTCATTTTTCTTGAATGTAAATAGGGCCTTTTTTTATACACACGTTGGAAAAACTTAAAAATACGTAAAATTATACTTTCGAAATTTATAACAATCGTACTTATATTTGCGTACCATTTAACTAGTATTTTATCATACATAAAAAGGTTTGCACTTTCGAAAATTCGTCCATAGATTTATCAAATGTTTGTATAATGAAAATAATGTCGATTAAATCGTCATTCGAAAATATGAAATTCGAATAAATCAATTTCTATAATTTGACAATGACATGGCGATCATACACGGAAAAAAATGGTTGGTGAAGGTACCTAAGTAAAACTTGGTTAATTCCGAAATGGATGTGACAACCAACTGCTTCGTAAATCTAACTACCCCGGCTTTGTTGTAGTATATAACGAAGCCAACAATGTTAGTCGACTTTTATTGGAGGCACGATGTTTTTATAAATTAATTGGTAGCTTAAACAACAAATATTGGTTGTTCGAGCAACCGTATAACTTGGTAACAGTAACAAAGATTTATTATTATTAGAACCAATTGATTTGTCGAAGTTGGACGAATGGACGTTTTTATAATGGTTTACCAAAGTTATTGGTAAATTCACCAAATTTTTTTGACGAGTGCAAATTACAGCATATATATCCAAAAATGTTGTTATTTACTAACTGCAACGTTAGCGCAACGACAGAGTCTCCGCTTTTGGATCTAAAGAACGCGGGTTCGATTCCTGGCTGGGGAAGAGTTTTTTTCATTAAATATATTTCAATTAGTCAATTTGTAAGTTAACTTAGTTACAAAAAAACTTGATCACCAAAACTAAGTCTCTATAGTAAATTTACCAGTAATCACTTGATAAAGACATCCAACATATTCTTCTTAAAAATGAATTAGTTTTTTTAACTACAAAATGTTGTCCTTTTTATTCTTTTTGTTCTTTTATTCTAATAAATCTTTTTTTTTACTCTATCACTTATTTATTTATTTAATTACTTTTTTCATGTTTATTTACTTATTTATTTATTAAGTATCTACATCGGTACATCACGCCTTTTAGATATTTTTACAATATTCTACACGGAAAAAAATGGTTGGTAAGGGTAAGTGAAACTTGGTTAACTCCGAAATGGTTGTGACAACCAACCGCATTATGAATCTGACTACCCCGGCTTTGTTATGGTAACTAAGCCAACATTGTTAATCAACTTTTATCAGAGGCACAAATTTTATAAATTAATTGGTAGCATCAACAACGAGTTAATGGAAGTTTTATAATGGTTTACCAAAAACTTTGGTAAAGTTACCAAATTTTTTGTTCAATGGAACTTTTGCAAGTTGCAGCTTATATTTTCAAAAATTTTCTTAGACACCATTTGCAACGCTAGCGCGACGACAGAGTCTCTGCATTTGAATCAGAAAGAAGCAAGTTCAATTCCTATTCGGGCAAATTTTTGTTTTCATTTAATATATTTAAATTTGTTAACTTGTAAGAGGGGGAATAAATTTGTAAAAATATCTAAACGACGCGATATGTCCGTGTAGGTTCTTAATATATAAATAAAATAATATAAATAATATGATTAAATGAATAAACAGGTGAATAAACAAGTTTTTTTTCATTCGCGAAAATGAAAAAAAGGACTAAATTTTTAGTTAAAAAAAACTAATTATTTGATCGGAAGAATTAAATATGTATTCAATTAAAAACTTTTTTGTAACACGCGATCGATTTTCGCGTTTTTTGTACCTATTAATAGGGACTAAAGTGACTCATTTTTGACCGGCGGGCAAAAAAGTTATTTTAGCGGACAAAAGAGACATGTTTTGCCTGCTTATCGAAAAAGCGGGCAAAAATTGTATATTGTATACCAAGAGCGTAATGTAGGCTTTTTTAGGCCGAGTGTGGAGTTTGTAGTACGAGTCAAGACGAATTAGCCCGAGCCGAAGGCGAGGGCGTTTACGAGCCGCAGACGAGTACGAAAAAAACGCGAAAATCGTGTATGGGTTACAAAAAAGTTTTTTGTAACACATGCACGATTTTCGCGTTTTTTTTACCTAAAATTAGGGACAAAAGTAGTCGTTTTCAGCTACTCAATTCATTGGAAAATCTTCTAAACTCGCAAAAAACTTGGAAAAAACTTTTTCTTCCCAAGGGAGTAGTTTTTTCCCGCTGCTAAGAAAAACTCGTTTTTCCATTCATTTTACATGCATGGAAAGTGGCCTTTTTCGTGTACGTATCATGAAAACGTCATTTGTCTAACTTGGACGGTAACTGTAGCATATCAATTAATTCTAATAATAACAAATGTTTGTTGCTGCTACCAAGTAATTCATTGTTCAAACAAGCAATACTAATTGCTGCTGCTTCTATTTAATTTATAAAATTTGCGCAGCTTTCAATAATATTCGATCAACATCGTTGGCTTAATTACTACAACAAAGCAGGGTTTGTCGGATTTATAAATCAGTTAGTTGGTGCCCTTGACCAACCATTTTTTTTATATCTATTTTTATAACCTCTCTACTTAAAGAAATATACGATATGAACGATAAAATGCTTACTTTCTTTAATTATTTGCTCACTCGGATAAACTTTAATATTAAAGTTAGGCCTCCTATTACTATCTTCTCCTCGATCTGAAACATAAATAAATTTAAAGAGAAATAGAATACGGGGTTATTAATACTTTCATACAATATATACATATATAGCAGTGCTTGCCGCAAATTCGCTCATACCACACGCTTTGCCGTTGCGTGAGTAACGCGGCGCAGACGACAATTCTGCTAGGTAACACGCGCGTATTTCACACTGGTGAAGTACTATGTGTACTTTTAAACACGATAATCTTCTAAACAAGTAGATATGTTAATGAAATATGATTATATTATAGTAATATTAGATGACAATACTTATAAAGTAACAAAGATATGTAGGGTATTAGTATAAGCAATAAATCAGAATTTTAGGTCAAGTTTTTATACTACGAGATATTGGATCTTTTGAATACACTGATCTGGAATTTGGCATGGAGGTCTATTTCATTTAAAAATACAATAAAAAAACACTCTGAATAAAGTGTTCTAACCTAACTTCGGTTAACGACGGAAATGATGCCAAAACTGTTCTTATGCCGCTGAAAATATTTTTTGAATTCAAATAACAGGTGCAATGAAAAATATTTTCGGACAATCAAAAAAAGATTTGACGTGTATCGTATTTTAATTTTTTTTTTGCGAATTTACGTCACGTGCTATAAAATAGTATACGATACGCGTTGCGTAAGCGACACTTAAGGCGCAGCGCCATCGCTACGCTCGAATGCTCACCTCGCCGTGCCAAAAAGTTTCACTTACGCCACTTGTATCGTAATGTAGTATTTCATTCAAACGAGTGTGCGTAGCGTGCCCAAAGTCTGTAGTATACTAAACTGCAAAATCAACTGTAGGTGCTAAACTTACGGACTTGTGGAGGACAACTTCTTTCATCGCTTCCATCTGGACAATCTGGTCGACCGTTACATACATCCAATTGATTTATACAGTTTCCAATTGAACATTCAAATTGATTTCTTCTGCAGCCTGCATAACTTCCTTGTGAAGGAACACTTTCCAGAACTGCAACCATGAAAAAATTATTGAACTCTACTTATATGCAGACGTTTAGAAAATCCATAATTATAATACGATTTCGCACAAAATAAAAATAAAATTGCTTTTTCATTTCTTGATGCATAAGAAATCATTTTGATGGTGATAATGCCTTAATTCGATCAAGAAATAGTATATTGTACAACTAGGTGAAAAGGGGATGGCCATTCCTAGCGTGGGTGAGATTTGAGCGCAAGTTTTAAATCGTGCACACAACTCTTTTCAAAATTTCAATCGCGATACAAAAATACAAAATCTGTCAAAATTTAATTAATTTTAAGTAGCATGAAATAATTATTACCTCCTTAAGGAGGAAATAGCCATTCCCTTCCACGTGCTCGAAATGCGATGAACTTGCCATTTACTTTAGATGCATGAAAAAGGGTCTTCTTCGTGCAAGTGTTAAAAAATACAGCTTAAGAGGACCCGAAAAGCAATTCAAATCTAGATTTCGCGCCTCAAAATAAAAGACAAAAGCCAAAACTAATTTGCTTATATTAAATAATAAAATAGTATATTGCGCAACTAGGGGGGAAACGGGCTATTTCTAACAAGGGTGAGATTTGAGCGCAAGTTAGAGTTGTGTTCTCAAAAATAAAATCGTATCCTCCTCTTAATAAACTAAATATTGGTCAAGACAAGATCAATATTTGTACCTGTAGAGTCTTGCGAAAGCCTTAATTTAAAAATCATAAATATTAGTTGTACGTACGAAATTCAACATATACGAATATTTTTATCATGCAGCGATGCTATAAGCTATAAGCTAAATGTGCGCGCGCGTGTGTGTATACTCGTATAAGTACTCGATAGTATTGTGTTTAAAAATATGAGTTTTTAATTTATTTAAAAGATCTTTGAAAATAGTTTAGTTGCTCATACAAAAAACTTTCTGTGTCTAAAAAAAGAGAAAAATATATTCATGCGAGTAGTAATTTAGAATGAACGCTTATCGTTTTATATACATTTTTTCATTTGTAATAATTTTATTATAAAATAATAATTAAAGTGAATGAAACGAACTTCAATGTAAGACGTGATTCTTATATTAAAGATTATGTTAAACATTAGTATATTGTGTACCAAAAACGTAAAATGGACTTTTTTAAAGAGAGTGTTGAGTTTGCAATATGAGCCGAAAGCAAGTGCGTATCTGAACCGAAGACGAGTATACTGCAAATCACATAAGATGAATAACCCCACTTAGCCCTTGGTGCACACCATAGTTTTTGCCTCGCATGTGTGAATTTTAAGTTTTTTAATATTTAAAATTCTTTAAATTGTTTAAATACAACACGCGAAAAAAAACGAAAATAGTACATAATATGTTTCAAAAAAATATTGGACAACATGACGCAAGTGAACAGATTTAGTACAGGTTGGAATGCTTACACGATATTTTTCATTATGTTTCCATGATCCGATCTACAATACTAATAAAAGAGTAGTAGCTAGTCTTTTTTCGAAAATTCTAAATCATCTGTCATTATCTGAAAATAACATATATATACCCTGGTAGAAAGTTCACCAGAATTTCTGGCCGCATCAATTAGTGCCCAGAAACTTCTGGCGACAGATAGTGTGCAGAATTCTGGCATACTTCTGGCAAAGGTAGAAGGAGGTTAAAAACATATTGATTTGCGATAACTATATTTATTTCATAATTTATGCTAATAAATCATTGATTCCATCAGTTTCATTTATTTAATACAGCCCTACTTTACAATAACTACACATATTAAGTGATGCGCAAACAACTACACTCTATTCCAACTATAAGTGAACCAAATTATCAACTTTTATTTCGACAAGTCATGCTATCTGATTTATTAGCAGAAATTATGAATAAATCTAGTTATCGAGTTTTTAAAAAATCAATAAGTGCCTTGTTATCCTAAACTCTTAACCTCAAATGGCCTCTTTCTATCTCTGCCAGAATTTTCGCCCGAATTCTGGGCAATATAGCCTCAATTGTCTACCAGGGCAATCACACATATATTTTTGGACTGAGAGATGTCACAACCAATAGAATATAGATAGAGTAAATAACATGACTGATTCCTATTGCATTTATCCAATTGTGGAATAATTAAACAACAAAAGCAAAATAAAAACATGAAATGGAATTACAGAAGTAATTTGCGGTAAAACATATTTGATAAATGAAATTGTTTTTAATGTTCTTACTATAAAAAGAGTTCGAAAACATTAACTTATACAACATAGGTTAAGATTACAACGCACAAATGGTAATGTGATGATTCAATATATTTAAGGTTTTATGTTAAGTTAAGTGCAAATTGTAGGCACCAACACAATTTTATTATTCTCGGCTTAATAAGGCTAAAATTTTTCAATAATTTTATTTCCAAGAATTTTATTCGTGTTCACAAATTCGTGAGCCTTTAAATGTCCATATCCCTGCTACAAAAAGTCAATATAGATCGATTAAATTATCAACGAATTCTATACTAATTCTGAATCCCATTTTTTCTATAAAAATTCGATGAAAACTGTGATTTTAATATGGTAAACAACAATTAAAGTCGATGGTTAATACCAAACATTCGTTTTTATTAACTTTCCTAGTCATTTTTTGTATGGTATTTCATCGATTCCTATCAATTTTTATCAAGTTCTTATGCAAAAAATGGGATTTAGATATAGCTTAGAGTTCAATTAATAATTTAATCTATCTCTATTGACTATTTTTAAAAGGGATATGTTATATACAAAATAAAACATTAGCAAACTTTTAAAAATGAGTTAAAGCTAAATACCATAGCTGCGTGCTCGAATTATACAATATAAAAAATTGTCAATCGTGCTTAGACATTATTTTACTAGTCTAAAAGATGAATAAAAATCAATTATTAATAAATAATGCAACTCGCTAAGGAATTATTAAAGTTTAGTCATACTGCAATTTTGCTCATCGCTGTTATCTAAACAATCTTTGTTTCCATCACAGAAAAAGTCTTTGCTAATACAAACTCCATTTTCACACGGCTTTCCTCCAGGTCCGCATTCTGTAAAATATTTGTAAAATAATTAAGCGTATGAAGTATTTGAAATACAGTTGCGTTAAGCTATTATAGAACATGTTTGATATCATTATTTGATTTGATTCTTTTTCGTAGTCATGAGAGAAAGATTTTTATAAACGATAGAAAGACTGCAATAACCAACCATGCACGCAATATTGTGCATATGTGCATTTATATAAATAAATAAAAAACAATAATTGAATTTGATATAAGTACAAGTAAAATCGTGTTTAAAATGTTTAATAGAAATATAGCTGTATAGATTATAGATGTACTTCTATAGATCATAGATAGCATTCATTATGTGAATCATGCAGTTATAAATCTTAATTATATTTACATAATAGTTACATAATAGTTACAGAATACGTTATAGAAAGAATATTTGGAGTCCTCTGGACACTAAAACTACGTTCAAACATTCTGCGTATTAAGAAGTTATCATAATACTTCTTTGTCAATAAAATCTCTGTAACGATTGCAATCTTCCACAAGACTTTCGTATTCTAATTTCCTTGGTAGAAGATTGACGGGTTTCAGATACGTTGAATTATTAAATATTAAACAAAAACTCCAATAAAAACCATGTACTATTTGAAGTTGCAGCTTATATTTTCAAAAATTTTCTTAGTTACCAACTGCAACACTAGCGCGACGACAGAGTCTCCGCTTTTGGATCAGAAGGAAGCGAGTTCGATTCCTCGCCAAGGGAGAATTTTTTTCATGAAATATATTTAAATTTGTTAAGTTCTAAGCGTGCAAACAAAATTGTAAAATATTTGAAACATATCTAAAAGATCGATATGTCCGCGTAAGGTAATATATAAATAAAATAATATAAATAACATACATTAAATAAATAAACAGATGAACAACAATTTTTTTCATTCGTGAGAATTAAAAAGAAATAATTTTTAGTTGAAAAAACTTTGTTGAAATTACTTGGTTGAGAGAATGAAAAATATGTTGGTTGTCACAAAGTGACAGAGGAAACTTTACCACAGATTTGGTTTAAGTGACCAATAGTTTTTAACTAGTCCACTTGGTAAAACTTACTAATAAAATAATTAGTACGTATTTTATTAAGGAATGTGATTATCCCAACCAAGTACTTAGTTACCATAACATTTTAAATGTTATCATCGGGTTCGGGTAATAAAAATAACAACACGTATTTTAAAATGTATTGGTTCAGTATCTTTATAGCTATCAAGAACAGATTTAGCTTTTCCCCGTAAAGAAGCAGCTAAAGCAACCATCATCCTAGCACTATCCCAATTATTTACTCTAGCGATTAATTGAAATTGATTCAAAAACTCACGCAGTGGTGTTGTACCATCATAAGTATCCGGTTTGAGATTATAACCTAAATTAATACTTTGTGTTGATTGTGTAGTATCCAGTGGGTGTACATTATTAGACCTTAACCTATCGGATGTACCAGTCGCTATAGCAGAATTTGTGTTCATGTTTGTGTTAGAAATATTTGAACTACTTAGCTCAGTTAATCGACGTTCGAGATCCTGTTGTTTCCTTGTCCACTCTGACCGTTCTGCGAGTAATGCCTCGTTTGACCGTTGCAGTCTCTCGTTGTCTTCAACCAGGTGCTTCATTTTCTCCTCATAGTTTTGGCAAAGCCGTCTCTCGGACAGAAAATCCTGATCCCGTCGTCAAAGCTCGTCGGAAAGGTTTACTTCTTGCACAGAACGTTGAGATAAGCGGACTTCCAAATCTTTTCGTTGAGCATGTTCGTTTTCTAGTTGTATCTTCAAGTTGTTTATTTCCTTAATAGCAGCCACCAGTGTTGGATTTGGAACATTAGTGTGTGTAGTGAGGATTGGGGTTTGTGAAAATTGTGTGTGTCCGAAAACATTTGTATCCTCCAGATTCGTCTGTTCAAGATTCAATAAATCCACTTCTCGTGAATCATCAATGGATTGTGCTGGTGCGTCCGGCTTGTGTGGTGTTCTTGGAAGCATCTTGTCAGATCGAAGATGCATAAAATAATTACTCAAAAACACTAGTATCCCGGACGAGCCCCCAAAATGTTATGATCGGGTTCGGGTAATAAAAATAACAACACGTTATCTATAGAAAATCACTCTTGAACTCGGACTCTTTATTCGAACGCAGACACAACTGTTCTCAACAGCTGACAGAACCAAACTAAACATAAACAATAACATCCGCGACGTCGTTGATCTCGTTGCTAAGGTCGCTATGCGCGATTCTTGGTGTTCGAATCGCGCAACGTTCAGGCTCAGTCACAACAATATGTGTACAACAGAGGAGCCAACGACTCGATAGGACGCTCAAGTAACGGCACGTGCATCATAAGGCGTCGTACGCAGATGGCGGAACGCTGTTATAAATGATAACGTTAGCCTGCGGCGCCCTCGACTCCCACTCGTGCTCAATCATCATCCTCGCTTGAAAAGACAACTTTCGCCCCTAGTTGTGTAATGTACTATTCTTTGTTCAGCTATTTGTTCATTTAATTTTTCTTATATTATTTTATTTATTATATTAAGTTCCTTATATACGGACACATCGCATCTTTTATTAGATATTTTTACAATTTTTCACAATTATATTCGCACGCTTACAAGTTAACAAATTTAAATATATATTTAATTTAAAAAACTCTTCCCTAGCCAGGATTCCAACCTATACAGGGTGACCCAATTTAAACGGGCACCGCTCATAACTCGTCAGGGACAGCCACAATCGAAAAAATGGTGGAGACCAAAGTTGTAAGATATCGAAGGGGCAACCCGATGGTGACCTTGGATTTGACCTTGAACGCGTTTTTCAAGGTCATTTGAAGGTCAACTTTGGATTTTTAAATAGGAACCCCATTCTTTTATTGCGGGAATAGAAAGAGCGGTAAATTTTACGTTCAGAATGGTTTGTTCGGTTGCGGCACTGAAGGTCATCTCAATGTCCTGCAGCCAGAATGAAACCCCGCCTACGTAATTCCTCTAGCAACGCCAAATTAAAAAAAAGTGGTAGAGACCA
>QLYP01000126.1:191954-213602 GCA_016647725.1 Nasonia giraulti | reverse complement strand
TTCTGGCTGCAGGACATTGAGATGACCTTCAGTGCCGCAACCGAACATACCATTCTGAACGTAAAATTTACCGCTCTTTCCATTCCCGCAATAAAAGAATGGGGTTCCTATTTAAAAAACCAAAGTTGACCTTCAAATGACCTTGAAAAACGCATTCAAAGTCAAATCCAAGGTCACCATCGGGTTGCCCCTTCGATATCCTACAACTTTGGTCTCTACCATTTTTTCGATTGTGGCTGTCCCTGACGAGTTATGAGCGGTGCCCGTTTAAATTGGGTCACCCTGTATAAGCTATAACTTGCATTAACCAAAGAACTTGGTAAATTTACCAAAAATGTTAGTAAACCATTATAAAAACGTCCATTCGTCCGACTTCGAAGGCAATTTTTACAAATCAATTGGTTCTAATAATAATAAACCTTTGTGACTGTCATCAAGTTATAGAGTTGCTCGAGCAACAAATACTCGTTGTTGATGCTACCAATTAATTTATAAAATGTGTGCCTCCGATAAAAGTTAATTAACATTGTTGGCTTAGTTACTACAACGAAGCCGGGGCAGTCAGCTTTATTGAAAAATCTCACGTGAGATCTCAGGCCAAAATCTCATCTAACCAATTTTTGTTTTTTTACGCTTTTCAAACCATTCTCAGCAAAAAGAATATAAGAAGGAGATCGAAAAGGCTGGAGTGGAGGGTTGGAAGCGATACTACAAAAGCCGAAGCACGTTATCAGACACGGCCAGGCTGTGCACTGTGCAGTGTCCTGCAGCACCCGAAGAAGTCACTGACTGACTCGATCAGATTGGAAACAGGGGACTGGGCAAAGAATGGACAGGAGGTCTTAGAGAGCCTGATGAAAATCCACTTTCCAGACTTCAGGGAAAGAGCGGGATCAGAGGCCGTACGGCTGACGGCCCGCGGAGAGGACTGGAGACTGGCGAAACGGATAACAGACAAGACAAGGATCAGGTAGGCTATAGGGACGTTTGAACCTTGCAAGGCGGCAGGTCCGGACGGCATTTTCCCGGCTCTGCTGCAACAGGGCATAGATTAGTCCCAGCCTTGGAGAAATTGTCCCGAGCTTGTCTGGCACTAGGATATATGTCGGAAGAATGAGGTCAGGCGAGAGTGGCATTCCTGCCCAAACCAGGTAAGATACAACACACAGTCGCAAGGGACTTCAGGCCAATCAGCATGACCTCGTTTTTACTCAAAACTCTGGAAAAGCATGTTGACAGATACATTAAAGAGTTATCACTAGTAGAAGCGCCGCTGCACAGTAAGCAGCATGCCCACCAGACAGGGAAGTCGGTGGACACAGTAAACATAACTGATTTGGACATTTTTGCACCAAGAAGTACAGTGCGCAATGACTCCATTATCGGTCACCCTAGACCGCATTCATGGCCGATATTGATACGTGGATACAAAAATCTACAGCGCGCAATATTTATCGACAGCCTCGTCATCGAAGATCCTTGGCACCTAGACATCGAGCGTGACCGGCTACCGCGAAACGATATTTGCATGTATGCACAAAAAGTCACGAAATCAACTTCTTAGGCCCCGTCATCAGTGACCCCGAATACTCAGAAAGTTGGTGCAGCGACAGTGCGGCAGCTGTTCAAAAACATAACTTAAATTCAAGCGGACAATGTAAACACATTTACTCTGCGCAACTTATAGAAATCTGTGGGAAAGCGATACCCAACTGTATTACTTATAGAAATCTGTGGGAAAACGATACCCAACTATATTAATTATAGAAATCTGTGGGAAAACGATACCCTACTGTATTACACATATTAGCTTGTGCGGCCAACTTCACGGTCCTACCACTTTTAGGCAAGAAAGCCAACTTCATGGTCCTACCACACTGGAGAGAAAAGTAGAGATACTGTTTTGAGCATTCGTGATATATAAACTCATTTATTATGAAATGAAACGGCTTTTTAACAAATATTTTCATTGTAAACCATAGTTTAGCTCAGAAAACATACTGATAAGCCAAAAAAACTCACGAACAGTAACGATAAGCATTCTTTTCTGTATCATGAAAAATCCGAACACCAATATAGAAGTAAATAGTGTCACAGGCGCCGCGGCTTCGTCTGCTTCTCAAACTCGCCTTCGTGGCGCTACCGCGCTACTTGATTTTTTTAAATTAAATTTTTTTTCTTTGCTGGTCAATTGTACGCGCTTATTCAATTATTATTATTATTATAATTATTATTGATATTAAAATATTGTAAAGTGAAAGAAATAAATGAAAGAAATACATTTTTTCGCGGTGACGGGAATTGAACCTGGACCTCCGCCATGGGAGTCGAGCGCGCTAACCACTTACTATTAATCACATTTACTCATGAGTTAATATTAATAATTGACCAAAATTAATAAACAATAGCAATAGCAATCTAATATAGTAATTTTTCCTACATATTTAGTAAATTTTAATATATAATTTTCTCAGTGTATCATGCTGTGTACGAACAGCTGAATCACTGCGTGATTTTCAAATACGACTTTACAAGGCATAAAATGCGCGTGTAAAATTCTGAAAAAAATCAGAATTACTTATTTTTTATTGCCTTTGCTTATATTATGAAAACTTATAACATTAAGCTAATCGGATTCAACTTAATGGACAAATTGAATCATAGTATTTTGATGTATGTACTGCACGAACACCAAGCACAGTCTCAGATCAGTCTCCGTCCTGAGTTAAAGTCCCGGACTTTAGCCGACCAAATTTTTAACATGCGTTTGGACATACAATATGTAAAAAACATGGGTAGCACCCCCAAACCACACAGAAAAAGGTTTTCAGCGATTTTTCGCTTCCATGTCAAGCGTGGAACCTGTTTTTCAGATGCACGCCACGACGTTTTCGGACGCATGCCCCACTCTCCAAAGTCACGACGCGCGGGCCAATCAGCGCGCGTGTTTACTGTTTCTGTCTCTTCTCCCCACTCTTCCTACTCCCTAAATATACAAGAGTGAAAAATCGCTCTAATAGAGTCAAATATCACTCTTTTGGGAACAGAGCCAGTCGGAATAGAGTGAAAAGTAACTTTTTCAAGAGTGATTCATGTCACTCAAATCTATGAGTGACATGATATTTCTACTAATACTACAAACCTAACCTAAAAATAATTAAAAATGTATGTTTATCATCACGCTGCGAGTAACTTTTAGAAAAGATAGAATTTCAAAAATTTAATTTTTTGTTGAAATATTCTAGTTACAAAACTAAATCTCGGACCGTACTCGAGCATAAGAAAGGTCCATTCATGCGTTTTTATATTTTATGACTAGCTCGGGTTGCGACACGGGGTGCTACGACACGTAGCGCGGCGCGGACTTCTTTAAGGGTCTTGCCATCTGGAGTCTGTCTATCGGGCTAGAATAGGATCATTGTTTTTAGGCAGTTTTACTGCATCACTATGCACCATCGATATGCGCTAGGCGTTTAGTCTACGACTGAGCCTCATAGAGTCTAGATATGCTCCGTACTTCTTCTATGTGCTACTCAGAATAAAAGTTTAATATAAAAGAATATTCTGAGTTTAATATAAATTATTTAACCCATTTCCAATTTTTACTATTATATTTTAGATTCATTATTTATTAACTCATTATTTAATTTATTGTTCGTATTATTATTAATTTATTATTCATGCATTTATATTATTATTACCTAATGTATAGAGAATTAGGGAAATTAAAATTTTTTGACGGTGACGGGATTTGAACCTGGACCTCCAGCTTGACAGTTGAGTACACTAACCACTCATCCAAACAGGACTCATGTGTACACAGACTTTCGGATCGAATATGTCAACTACTTTACATATTAACTAAAGTTAATAATATATGAACAATAATTAATAAATAAAATCAGCAATACTTGCATAATGTAATTAAACATCTGATTATTAGATAAGTCAATTTATACCTTTTAAATTTGCATTATTTTCCGTGCGACATCACTCCAACATCGAGTGATTCAGAGCAGGAAAATTTTATCACTCGATTACTTGAGTCATTTTTATGACTATATTGCTAGAGTGATAGAAAATCACTCTATAAGAGTGATTTGGATCATGTTATGACTCAAACTTGAGTGATCTTACTGACACTTTTTTTTAGAGTGAAAAAATCGCTCTTGGAAATTTAGACAGTAGTCTACCGCCTGGCTGGCGGGATAGCGCGTCAAAACTCGCTGCTTGGAATCCGAAAAACAGATTCCAGCACAGCGAAACGCACTGCAACAGAATCAAGAGCTCCCTACTTCTCAAGTCGTGCGAAAATCGCTGAAAACCTTTTTCTATATGCCGACAAAAAGTTACGGACCAATTACTAGTTACCCAAAAATAGCCTTTATTGCGCCCCGGGTAATTTATTACCCGGCCGAACAAACATTATTTTTTCCGGCATTACTGATCAGTTTAACCCGAGATCTTGAATTAAAAAAAAAATGTCGAAAATGACCGTCCCTATATCAAATGATGAAAATGCTATTTGAAATAGGGTAAAATTCGTCAAAAATGCCTTCAAAACAAGAATTTTTAATATTTTGTCGGATTTTCTCATTTCAGACGATTTAAAATAGGGTACGACGACTACGAGCAATTTGAAGCAGTCATAACTTTTTGTTGGCATATGGTTTGGAGGTGCTACCCATGTTTTTTTACATATTGTATATCCAAACGCATGTTAAAAATTTGGTCGGCTAAAGACAGGGACTTTAACTCAGGACGGAGACTGATCTTTATGTGCTTGGGGTTCATGCCCATAATAATATAATTCAATTCGTCCATTAAGTTGAATTCGAGTAGCTTAATGTTATAAGTTTTCATAATATTGTCGCTCCGTACGAAGACTAGCACAGTTCAAATTTTCAAACAAAATCTAGCACAACTCACGATTTGCTGCGAAGAGTAGCACAGTTCAGAAATGCCGCCAAGAGTTGCACAACTCGCGTATTTCCCGCGAAGACTAGCACAACTAGCGACTTTTATTACTTAAAATGTAACTATTTTACGTTTTTATTGGATTATTGGGTTAGTTAAGTTCATGAAAACCTTGTTCAAAGACAGACAAACCTCAAAGTTTTATAGAGTTTCGAAAATTTCTAAAAAAACTGAACAATTTAAAAAAATTCTTGTAAAAAATTATTGTATTTGTGAAAACAATTTTAAATTTGGTAAAAAGTTGTAAATTGTGAATATTTAAAAATGTTCATTAAGGACAATTTTGCAAAAATCGGGAAATTTTTTTATAGAAAATCGTTGTTGAAATTTTGAGTTGTGCTAGTTTTTGCAGTAAATGCGCGAGTTGTGTTAGTCTAGCGTGCGTCAAATGAAGTGTGCTACTTATGACGGGAAATTTGAACAGTGCTACTCTTCGTAGGGAGCGACGATATAAGCATCGGCAATAAAAAATGCGTAATTTTGATTTTTTCAGAATTTTTTACGCGCATTTTATGCCTTGTAAAGTCGTATTTAAAAATCACGCAGTGCTGCCACTACAAAATTTGAGAAAATAAAATCGCGTTTGAAATAGGTCCTTGTCGGAGAGGTGGCCGGGATAGGGCGTTTTCGGAACAGTGGCCAAGATATATATATATATATATATATATATATATATATATATATATATTACATATATAGTACATCCAACTGTTTTGAAGAAAGACAAATAGTTATTTTGGTAAAAAAATTTGGTTAAAACTAATAAAATTGCAATATTTTTAAAGTTGCCAAATAATTTTTCGAAAATTTCAAAATTTAAAATTAATTAAATTTTATATCTTAAAATTAATTTTTTTTAAATTAAAGTTTTTAATATAATTTTTTTTAATTTCGATTAATTTTTGAAAAATTATTTGGCAACTTTAAAAATATTGCAATTTTATTAGTTTTAACCAAAATAACTATTTGTTTTTCTTCAAAACAGTTGGATATTTTCATTTGGAAAGATCTGAAATTTACTAGTCTTCGCGGTAAAAATGAAATGTACTAGTCTTCGTAACAAATCTGAACTGTACTACTTTTTATTAGGAGCGACGATATGTAATCAAGTTACAGATCATACACTGAGAAAAATGATATAATAAAAATTAAAAGAACTTGAATAGAAATTGCTATAATCTTAAGTAATAGCGGAACATACTTGCACTGTTATAAAAATTACTAACTGAGAAAACTATATATTAAAATTTATTGAGAGAATTAACTTCATTGAGAGAAAGGCTCTTGAGTTCTGAAAAGCGCATCTTGAGTAGAATTTGAGAACTGATGACCCCTTTACCTTATGATTTTCAAATAATACCCAACAGATTTTTACGAGTGGGATAATCGCCGAGTGCGGAATCGACCTTAGTTAAATTCCCTCAGCTCCAACTCTATATACTACTAATGAGATATACTTATTAAGTGAGGAAAACTACGGTCTTGTTACTCCATTGATTGTCGGCAAACATTTACGAACTCAGGTTTTAATTTAATATTTCGTCAATTTAATAGAACAAATTTTTAAAATACATAAATATTGATTGAGCAGCAAAGTTAGCTGTCATCATAAAATAGCTACCAACACGGCAAACTTAGCTTCGTTTTTAATCGGCTTTTTGTAATCGTCGTATAAATTTTCTATCGTGCTTGAATTTAAGTCAATTAGTTATATGTTAATACAAAGCATCAAAAAAATTGAAAACGCATATACTTCTAAACTCATACATGCAAGCAAATAAAAACTGTCAATCTTTTTTTACAAATATCATGTAATCGATACTATATTGAAAAATTCTATCAATCTGGGAAATTGTTAATAAAAGAAAAAGCTTTTTCATACAATTTAACATGAACTGTTTACTCTATCTCGAATCTTCGGGTGGATTAAAAGGGTTCTCCTTACATAATCGTCGGACATGTAGAAATCAATATTACCATTAAAAAAATGAATCATAATTTAATTTATAAAAGAAAATAAATTACTTAATAGTTTTACAATAAATGCAACAGTGTCAAAAATGTTATGCATAATAATTGAACTAGTTTTGCATATTGTAATTTCATTAAGTTATATTTTGTAGGATTCGATTTAAGCTTAAAGACTTTTTTACGTGAATTATATACGAAATTTGCTTTATCTTGAATCTTTGGGTGGATTAAAAGGGTTCTCCTTACGTAATCGTCGGACATGTAGAAACCAATATTTCCAGTTGTGAATTTTTAACTCTAAAGATAAATAAATTTATGGTACGTAGTTCTTGTGAGGAAATATCGACACAATCTATTTAATAGGATATGCTGTTTGATTTTAAAAATGTGAGATTTAAAAAAAATCTTTTACATAATAACAATCTACTAATTCAGTTCCAAACCCCTGGTAACCGATTTCAACGTTTTTTACAAGAAAACTTAAAAAACTACTAGTAAAAAGTTTTTTTCAGGTGAAAGCAAAACAGTCGGACAAGAGTAAAAAATAGTATCGACTGTACATGACTAATTAAACTAACAAATTGATGAACCTCAGACAAGTAATTTCTAATTACTCTGATCGAAGATGTATCAACAATGAATGTGTAGGTCCCACATTTGAAGACAATAAAGTGGCTACACAATTAAGTCATAAATAAAGTTCTATATGCAACACGGAACTAAAGTCAATCATTCCCTCGAGTGATGACATGAAAAAAAATGGTTAGTTGTGATAACCAAGTGCTTGGTTGGGATAACCAAATTGCTTGGGAAAATACGCACCAACTATTTTGTTGGTATCATTAACCAAGTGGACTTAGTTAAGAAAAATTGGTAACCATAACCAACTTTATGGTTGTATTTTGTGTAGTCGCGAGGTAACACTATTTAATCTTGGTTATCTTAATCAATATATTGATTTGTAATGCAAACAAAATATATCGACAATGATGATTAATTTGTCAGTACAACCAAGATAATTGTTGGTTCAAGAAATAATTTAGTTCTGATTACTGAAAAAAATAGTCAAGTTTGTTTCCAGAACGATGAAGAAAAAAATTTGTTTCTGTTGTTTTTACTTTTATTTATTTATTATTTATTCATTTTTATTAATTATTGTTATTTATTTATACATGCAGATTTATTTTATAGACCCATTTCAAGTGTGCTATTATTTTTTACATTTAATTTACATGTTTACAATTTTATAATACAATTAATATATCTGAAAAAAATTTCTCCCTCAATGGGGATCGACGAACTCGGTTCCTTCAAGTCCAAAGGCGGAGACTCTGTCGTCGCGCTAGCAATGCAATTGGTAAATAAGAAAATTTTTGAAAATATAAGCTGCAACTCGGATTTCAACTAATATCTTGTAATACTAATAATTACAACAAAATTGTTGGTTGACCCACTATGAAAACAGTGATGTACCAGAAAAATTGTTGTCCTTACCAAGTAAATTGGTTAGTAACCTATAAAGCCGACTTTTTCATTGTAAAAAAATCCGCTTGGTTAAATTAACTAAGCACTTAGTTCTCATAACCAATTTTTGATTAACCAATTATCACTTGGTTACCACAACTAACCATTTTTTTCCGCGTACTGCCCTCGCCATCTACGACTTTAGTCCCTTGAGGCAGAATGTACTATTTTATAATAATTCAACCAAAATTTTTGATAAATTTACCAAGTTTTTTGTTCGATGTAAGTTGCAGCTTATGTATTCAAAAATGTTCTTAGTCACCAACTGCACCGAAAGAAATGGTTGGTTATGGTAACCAAGTACTTGGTTGGATTCCTTAGAAAATACCCACCAACTATTTTATTAGTAAGTTTTACCAAGTGGACTTGTTACCAAGTGGACTTGCTACCAAGTAATTTCAACAGTTTTTTTTAACTAAAAATTTTGTCTTTTCTATTCTCGCGAATGAAAAAAAAATTTGTTCGTTTACCTCTTTATTTATTTAATTATATTATTAATATTATTTTATTTATTTATAAGTATCTACACGGACATATCGCGTCTTTTAGATATTTTTACAATTTTGCAGCTTATATTTTCAAAATTTTCTTATTTACCAACTGCATTGCTAGCGCGACGACAGAATCTCCGCCTTTGGACTTGAAGAACCCGAGTTCGATCCCCAGTGAGGGAGAAATTTTTTTCAGATATATTAATTGTATTATAAAATTGTAAATATGTAAATTAAATGTAAAAAATGCACACTTAAAACGGGTCTATAAAATAAATCTGCATAATAAATAGATAATAATAATTAATAATAAATAAATAAACAATAAATAATATATTTTTAAAAAGTGAAAAAATCAGAAAAACAATTTTTTCTACATCGTTCTGGAAACAAACTTGACTATATTTTTTAGTAATCAGAACTAAATTATTTCTTGAACGAACAATTATCTTGGTTGTACTGCCAAATTAATCATCATTGTCGATATATTTTGTTTTTACTACAAACCAATATGTTGATTAAGATAACCAAGATTAAATAGTGTTTGTCGCCTCGCGACTACACAAAATACAACCATAAAGTTGGTTATGGTTACCAATGTTTCTTAACTAAGTCCACTTGGTTAATGATACCAACAAAATAGTTGGTGCGTATTTTCCCAAGCAATTTGGTTATCCCAACCAAGTACTTGGTTATCACAACTAACCACGCTTACAACTTAACAAATTAAAATATATTAAAAAAAAAACTCTTCCCTGGCAAGGAATCGAACTCGCTTTTTTCTGATCCAAAAGCGGAGACTCTGTCGTCGTGCTAGCGTCGCAGTTGCTAACTAAGAAAATTTATGAAAATATAAGCTGCAACTTACATTGACCAAAAAACTTGGTACATTACATGCATGAACTTGGTAGAATGCGATGCATTTATCTGCAATGGTCATCGTTCGAGTTATTGTATACAGTTTTATATTTTAACATAATGACTAACCCAGAATTCCTATGCAAATCAAGTTCTAAAGCACAATCATATTTAGTAATGAGAGTAGTATCAAATTAGAACTGTTTGCTACTCCGATTCGGATAAACATTGGGTTTAACCTCAAAGGCGCTACACTGAAAAAAAAACTTAGCCATTTTAACTGAAATCGCACCAGTAATCCGTTATTGTACGAAGACTCGCCAAAATTACCGTAGAGTTCAGTAGTTTTAAAGAATCAGTTCGGTCGTCTTTGCTGTTGTCCCGCATAAGCGACCAATTTTACGAGTCGCGACTCGCCAAAACTACCAGTAGCACACCGTTGTTCTTACTGAACAGTCGTTACGGTGGCAGAACGGTTAAAACTACCGGACTTTACAGCAGAAATGACTGTTTTTTTTCAGTGTATACAATATAGCTTATTATCGTACTTAGTCACATCTGCAAAAATCATACGAAGTTACTTTTGGAGGTCACGTGACCGGATGATCACTGAAAAGAGAAGAAATGGACACTCTGAACTAAAAGTAATATATCAAGCTGAATTTCAATCCGCAATATTTTACTAATAAACTAATATTTATAGAATGAGTCTTTTTCCTCAAGAAAGATTAGGTGAATAGCTTTTAACTAGATAGCGAGAAAACAGATATAGGTGCAACAATAATAATATAAATGCATTTAGAAAATATTCGTTAAGGTTAGACAGGCAAGTTTCAAAGTACATAAGGGCCACGATGCGGGCCGTCGTCGTGTCGTATACTTCGTATACTTTTATTTGCCAACGCAGCTCTATCCCCCGTTGATAAGTTAATGCTTTACATGAGCACTTGAAGAAGAAATAATGAATCATAATTTAATTTATAAAAAAAAAATAAATTACTTAAAAGTTCAGTGTAATACATTGTGTTACACATACCTTAATATGTGCCTATATACTACTACTATGAAGTTTTACAATAAATGCAACAGTGTAAAAAATGTTATGCATAATAATTTAATTAGTTCTGCATATTGTCATTTCATCATTCGATTTAAGCTTAAAGACTTTTTACGCGAATTATATACGAAATTTATGTCTACAATTAATTAAAATTATAAAGAAGCTCAACAGAGTGAAATATATAAAAAAAAGGATTCCACTTGATCTACAAAGTGGTGTTCATTTTTGCACTACACAAAGTAATACATTTGTTTAATTGCTTTTTATTTATAGCAAGATAAACATATAAAGAATAAAATGTGCGTATATAATAAAATATTAAATGTTGAAAGTTAAATGATAGAACAGAATCTAGAAGTAAAGACTGAGAATATAATATATACACTGCTAGTTTTGCAATTTACAGCGTCTGAGATTAGACATATACATGTTAATACATGCAAGTCAAGATAGTAAAATCGACGTTATTATTTTTCAATAATAGAGATTTCATGCTATTAGTTCGAGCAGAATAGTATAATTTATGCATACGTATAAGTACTAAAGTTTAAATATAATCTTATTAATCATTAAGAAAGTATTTTGAAAAAGAAAAACAAACGAAGTTATGCCATACTAGTTCTTAACGGCGTTTCAAGTTTTATAGATCCGTTTGAAAATCCATCGTAACAATCTTCATCACTCCTATCAGGACAGTCTGGGTGTCCATCGCATCTGTAGATACGCTCTATACATTTGTTTCCACTCACACATTTGAATTGGATTGGCGTACAGTTTTTTGCTAATCAAAAATGTAGAATTAAACTAGATGAATTAAAAAATAGGAACATAAAAGGTTCCACTCTAATACATATTCCAACAATTAGTTTGACAATTAGTACTGATATTAATGAAAGAGAATTAAAGCATTTAGAGTCATATCGAAATTTCTAAACGTAAATATTAATTTGCATGAATAAGTATGTACCACATTCAAGCTCATCTTCTGCCCCCAAACAGTGGTCTATTCCATCACATACTAATTTCTTAGGTATACAAGAACCATCACCGCAAGTAAACTCCGTAGAAGGACAAGGGGCAATGTCTAAGAATTAAAAAGCATAAGGTAATTAGCAGATAAAAATATATTAAAAAATTCTTAAATCATTTATACTATAGAAACTGCTTCTAAAACAAAGATGATTTCACGCTTTCCTTACGAAACAAATTTTCAGTTAACTCTGTAGCCTGGCATGCATATTTTCTCCATACTTTTTGCATAACTTTCCTATAAACTTGCAAAATTTCTACAGCTTTTCCTTCAGCGCTTATGTAGACTTTTCACGTCTGCTAAAGCGGACTTAAGTTTTGGATACGAAAATAAATATCATAGTATAGCGTTTACTGTTACTGCTGCATGCTGTTTACTTGTAAAATACGAATGTAGAATGGTTATTAGGGCTCTAGTAGTATGTACATTGCAATACATGTGATCTAAATGGCACTTTATTACACCGCGCATAGTTAGTTAGCAGCGATACCACAGCGCCGTATAAAATGCCGACTTAGGTTACAAGTATCGTATACTGTTTTACAGCACCAACCTGCCCTAAGTCCTATCACGTCTATCTTTGACATGGCGGACTTAGGGCAGGCAGATGCTATAAAATTTTATTTGATTAAATATGTAGGCGAACACATTGAAAACACCTTAAGGGCATGTGGGAGCTGAAAACACTGTTTTTCTGTTCCATATAACTTTTTTAATAAAGCTTGCAATGAAAAACCAAGATCAGAGCGCCATAATGTTGAGTTTAGTGAATCATTCTGCCGAAAAAAAATACCAATCGGACTTTTAGTTTTTGTAAAAATTGTGAAATACAAGCGGGTGTTTACGCGTGTTTATGCGATTATAGCGCCAACCTCAAACACCAATTTCACTTATTAACTTTTTTTAATTTGAAACTTCATCAATATAATGAGCAGAGCGCCATAGGTTTGAGATAAGTGAATCATTCTACCGATAAAAAATGTCAATACGGCTTTTAGTTTTTTTTTTGCATTTGAAATACTAAATACCCCGTGGCGAATTTGCAAAGCTATAGCTCCCACCTCCCCTTGTAATGTGACTGTAATGTGTAACTCAATGCCGCTGATTACGGGCTTCTGGATGCTGCCCAAAAACGCGCAACGTTGTACATGTCTACGTACGCACTGTATTCGGGAGTTCAAGCTCCGTTAGAGGGCGCTGAAACGAGCGTTAAGAGTTATACCGAAGTCACATGATATGCAGTAGGAAATTTAATCTTCTAAGAAAAAATATAAAAATTTTGCCAAACTTGATTGAAAATTATTTTTTTTTTTTAGATTCTAGACAAAGTATTACACATAAATATAATATTGTTTCATTTTACTATTGTATACCCTGTGAAATAAAAAATTAGTATTTACCGGAATACTGCAGGGGTAAATGCAAATGTGCAAGACAGTTCTCAAGACTAGTATATTTGTGTATAGGTAAACGTGGCGCTGCGTTTTTCCCCGGCTGATGTGAAACGGACGCACTGATGAGTTGTCGAGACCTGAAACCGCGCACATAAACCCTATGTGCACCAAAATTTAGTAGTAAAAAAATTATTACCTAATATAGTGTATTCGGGAGAGGTAAGTAAACAGATGTACACACAAGAATGGTTTTAGAGGTACTGATTTTATTCGCTCTTCGTTTATGTGACTTAAGGGGATGTCGTCCCAAAAGCTTCGCAAATCCGCCACGGGGTATTTTGCACTTAAATTGCAACTTAAGGAAGCCACCATCCATACTGCGAGGGGAGCTGATGATGGCCCGGTATGCGATACTTTTCATTACTTTTGTTTTAAGGGGATGTCGTCCCAAAAAACACTGTTTTTCTATTACATAAAACTTTTTGAATAAAGTTTGCAAATAAAAAACCGAGTCTGTAGCGCCGTAGTGTTAAGTTTAATAAATCGTTCTATCGAAAGAAAATTTTGATCAGTCTTTTAGTTTTTCTAAAATCTTGGAAATACGAACAGATGTTTACGCGTACTTCGTCGTACTCATGCGATTACAGCGCCAATCTTAAAATCTAATTTTACATAAAACTTTTTAAATAAAGCTTGCAAATGAAAAACCGAGTCTGTAGCGCCGTAGTGTTAAGTTTAATGAATCGTTCTAGCAAAAGAAAAATTCGATCGGACTTTCTGTTTTTCTAGAAGTTTGGAAATACAAAATATCCCGTGGTGGATTTACGAAACTTTTGGGACGACATCCCTTAAGAGTGTTCCACTCCTCGAGTGACCCATCACCTAGCGGAGAAAACTTTTTTTGTTTATTATAATTATTTAACTAACCTTATCACCGTAAATCGAGTTTCAGCACTTGCAATAAGTATTAAGGAATGTTTTAAAAAAATTAAGCAATTAAAATTAAATAATAGCGACGTATTTCGTCGGAAAAAGTCAAATTGTAGTTAGCAAAATGGCCACTGCTTCTTAAAATTTGTCCGACAAAATAAAATGTTAATTTAAACTTTTATCTAAGAAACTTAATTTTGTTATATTCTTTGATACCTACTACACGTGCTGAAATTCCCTAATACCCACTTTTTGACCGTTAAGCCTATTTAAATAATTAATGATTATTGAGGTGTAACGTGGGGGCGCTGGTAAAAATTCAAACTTCCAGCATAAAGGTGGAGCACTTTTAAAATAGGGTTTGTTTACGGTATAACTCTCAGCAGTACCGAACTCAACCGCTAGGTGTGCCACTTTTGCTTCAACGCCCAGATGTGCATTGTTCTTCGAAGAGTTTCAGCGATTTCGGGCTGCTGACTGCTGGAGTCCGATACTCGTAACTCCGCTGCATGAAAATCTAGGGGGCACTGGATACCGGTTAATCGTGCAGGTTATGCCATGAGGTGTTTTTAGTGCATTTATGCAGTTTACCTCATGAAATAAAAGTAAAGATTTTTACTAACTATAACAACATGAAAATCTAATGCTTATGATCATGATTAACTGGCCAATGTAGTATAAATTGTAATCGCTATGTGACTGTATAGTGCATACTGCATTTGTACTTGTACATTTTACTCGGTGAGTTCAAGTTAAAACAAGAAAAACAAAAATAAATAATTGAGTAGGAATGTCACAGCCCAAATAACTATTCTATATTCGTATTTCACAAGCGAACAACAGCACTAGCATTAAGCCCTAATGCAGTCCGAACCGTTCAATAGCTATAATATGATACTTATTTCCCTTCAGTACGAATCCACTGAGCGACGCCATCCATCTCGATACAGCTCGAATAGTATAAAATACGACAGAATGGAAAAAAGTCACCATATATATTCTATATCCGGATAGTAGTAACGATATGATCGGCACTAGCAGTTATTCAAACAGGGAACAGACATTATATTGAAACCAACATTAATTAAGTAAAGTTAAGTAATTCGCAGTGCAATTTATTTATTATTCCAGAAAATGTACAAGATATAAAGTTCATATCTGTAATCCTGCAGAGGTACACAGTAGGTACCTGTTGGCAGGCCTGGTTACAAAAAAGAAAATACAAAAAATACTTATAATTAAGACTTAAGACTATTTATATACAGTTATTTATATACGTTTATTTCAATACTCTAACAGAATTTGTTGCGCACGCGCCATTATAACAATTTTATAACCCTAGACCTTAACAATTATATTTTATCCACTCTTTAATAAGTCTCTTATGCGAGTGTTTTTCTATATTCAACGCTTTTAGGTTATTTGGCGGCTCATTGAACACATTAATTGCTTTCATGAAGCTATTCTTATTACTAATTCTTTTTTTCGTTTTAGGCATAATAATACTTTTGTTTCTCGTAACACTATCTGATGCTAAAAATTTGTCTTTCAGATCATTGTAATGTGCTTTCAAAGATTCTAGTGCGAAAAGTTGTCCTATATTTAATGGGTTTTCATTCACTATGAAATTATTTTTATTGACAATTCTTAAGATTTTGTTCTGAAGCTTTTGTAATTTGACTCGACAATTACTATAGGCTCCGCCCCAAGCTATTATACCATAGCTTATTACGCTATGGAAGAAAGCGTAATAAATCATTCTGAGTGTCTCTGTGTGCATGTATTTAGAAATTTTATAAAAAATATATACTAGGTACTTAATTTTATCAATTATGTATTGAATATGGCTGTCCCACTTTAGATTGCTGTCAAAGACAATCCCTAGATATTTAATATTTTCTACTCTAGTTACATTTTTATCATAAATTTTTACATTTATTTGCGCTGGAACGCTACCAATACTACTTCCAAATGTCATGCACACAGTTTTTCCTACATTTAATGACAATTTGTTTACAGCCAGCCACTCAGCTATCATAGATAAAAACTTGTTCATGCTAACTTGGGTTTCTAGCCAATCCTTTCCAGAAGCTATGATAGCAGTATCGTGAGCATACGGAATTATTGACTCAGTAGAAACCTCCTTTAATATATCGTTAATGTATATAATGAAAAGCATCGGTCCCAAGATCGTTCCTTGAGGGACACCAGTATTAACTTCTAAGCTATCACTCTCAGTACCATCTATTTTGACTACTTGGTGTCTATTACTTAGATAGCTGGATAGGAGATCCAACGCTTGACCCCTGATTCCAATACGATATAATTTCGCAAGTAGTATACTGTGATCTACAGTATCAAACGCTTTCGCCAAGTCTAGGAAAGTTATTATTATAGGTTTGCTCTTATCAACATTGTTATACAGTACGTTAGTTCAATTATTCAGCGCATCTTTAGTACCAATCCCTCTCATAAAACTAAATTGTTGCTTTGATATAATATTGCACTGTTCAATAAAATCATGTATTCTATTGTATATAATTCGCTCAAAAATGTTTGCAACATTTGATATGAGAGAGATAGGTCGATAGTTCGTTATTTTATTTTTTTCTCTTGATTTATATACCGGCACTACTTTGGCCCTTTTAGGGCATCTGGCCATATCGCATTTTCAATACACTTGTTGAAAGTATGGGTCGGAGGATCTGCTATATAGTTACATAGTAGTTTCAAAGTCTTGGTGTTTATCTTATCAACTCCCCCATTTTTCAATTTCAGTGTGTTGATTATGCTCATTATTTCCGCGTTACTTGTTGGCTTCATGAAAATCGAAAGAGGATTCATGGCCGGGAGCTTAAGTTCAGCATTTACTGGTTTAACGATACTTGCACTCATTCAATTCCTACCTATTTCACAAAAAAAATGATTCATACTTTTTGCAATTTGGAATTTGTCCGTAATTTTTTTATCATTAATCTTTATATGATTTATGGCATTATTTGATTTTTTAACTTTCCCAATTTTCGTATTTATTATTTCCCAAAGTATTTTTGGGTATTGGAATTTTTCTGTACAAGATTTAATTCGTATTTTATTTTGGCATCACTAATAACCTTGTCCAAAACTTTAACATAGGTCTTATACTCTGCTTTTAGTTGTTCATTTCGCACATCCTGGTGCCATAAATTATATAAAAATTCTTTTGTTTCACATGACCTGATTATTCCATCAGTGATCCAGTTTTTCCTACCAGTGTGCTTTTTAGCATTTCTCTTTGTTTTCGCTAATTCAACGCATAGTTTAATCCCATCTAACAGTTTCTTAACGGCTAAATTTGGATCAGTTATCGACAATATTTCATTCCAGTTCTTAGAGTTCGCAGTATTTATTAATCTGTTGCAGTTTAAGAATACATATGGCTCTTTAGTTACTGATTTCATCTTATTTACAGCAATAAATATCGGATAATGATCTGTTATATCTAGTTTAAGCTTGTATGTGCATGAGTTTATGTTATGTGATTTAATGAAAATATTGTCAATACATGATCCCTTAGCTCTACCGATAGGTGGTTTTGTAATACCCACAAAACCAGGAACGTATCCTTTATCGAGAATATTACACAGGAAATCTTGGTTATAATGATCACAGTTAAGTAGGTCGATATTAAAATCACCTATCACTAAGTGATTTTTTACATTTTTCTTATAAACTAAACACTTATTAAGGTCTAGTATAAACTCCGATTTCGGGATCCCGTGTGATCTATACAACGCTGATATTTCAAGACTGCTTTTATCATTTAAAGTTATCCTAGTATTTACTATCCTAATTCTTCCAGCTTCTACAACCTCGGTACTTTGGACTAGATTGTTATTGACAAAAACGATGACTCCATCATTTTTGTTTATCCTACTTTCATTATAATACGTTTTATATTCGTAGTCAGGACCATTCAGTTGATACATTTTATAATTAATTTGTTCAAATGCTTCAGAACATATCACGATCGCTGGTTTGATAGTTAGACGTTCTATTAAGATTTTGAGTTTATCAAAATTTGCTTTCATACTTCGAATGTTAATATGCATGATAAAGTCTTTTTTATTGCTTATAAATTTATTAAGATTTTCAATATTTCCGCATGTCTTTTCTTTTTGCATCGAATCATTTTTAAACCTATCTAAATAACCGAAATTATCCATTTTTACCTATTTTAATCCTGTTTTTTTTTACTCTTGTTGCCCGGTGTCGATGCAGAGGAATGCGGCTTCAGTTGGTTTGGTGGAATTTGTTGATCCCGCTTTGTGAGAGGTCTTCGGTTGAGTTCAGTTTCTTGTCTTGTTTTGTTACGTAGTGTCCAATTCTCGAGTTGTACATTAGCTACGACGTTATTACCATTTATAGGTAAATTACGCCTATTTGCTAATTCCAAGTTGTAGTAGATCAGTTCCATTGTCGGTAAAGTAGGTTTTATCGGATAATCGATAGAGTTAATATATTTATAAATTTTCTTTTTTAAAATGCTGCAAAGCTTCGGGTCATAGGTGTGATGCTTTGTGTCTAATTTTGAGTTGAATTTTGCATTACTAAAGTAACAGTTTATGCACCTGGCATAATCTTGATCACAATCACAAGTATTGTGCTTTCCGGAGCATTTCAAACACAGAATCTCATTTTGACATTTCTTGGCATTGTGTCCAAATCTACCGCACTTGAAACAAGGACAGATGTTGACCAAGCATAGGCTTTACATTGTTGATGTCCAACAAAGATTTTGTTATTACTATCTCGTAAATGCTTGTAAATTTCAGCTGGGACTTCTATTATGACTGTACTTAAGCTGGTATGATTATTCTTGTACATGTGTATAGCTTGGCCTCGTTTTTCAAAATGACTAAAGTTCCTTTCATTGATGTCCTTCTCGATATCCGAGGTTTCCATATTTGTGTGATTATCAATGCCAACTATCTTGATCTTCGGATTTTTTAGTTCATTCTTCATGATATTACATTGGTCCACTAACTTTTCTTTTAGCACTGTCTCTGTTAATTCCGCACTATTATCATTAAGGCAGCTTATAATAACTTCTTCGTTTTTATTGACATAGATGTTTTTAGTTTGGATATTTTTTTTAGCTGTGAGGCATTCAATAACAGTCTTCATGACATCAATACTGCTATCACTGTTTTTCCTTACTGAAACTTTTGGAACTATTTTATGGGTTGGTCTTGGGTACTTTAAAACAGCTGAGTACGCAAGGAAATTGCTATCCGTTTTGCTACTGCTGTTTTGCAACTTTTCTTTCAAGAGATCATTTTTCTTTGTCAGTTCAAGATCACTTTCTTCAGTGGATTCATTTTCTAGTTGGTCTTGAGTCCTGTTACTAGCCTCAGCCAGAAGGTCACTCCTCACCTCTTCTGATTTTTTTAATTTAATCTGAGCTATCAAAATGGCTGCTGACTCACTCAGAGGTTCCTCTTCAATTTTTGAGGTTATATTTCGCTCGCTGTGTTCCGAGCAAACCATAAAGTTATTTCCGATAAACTTATAGTTTTCATTCTTTTGTCTGAGGCAGCTAAAGTGATATGCCTCATCACAAATTACACAACCTGCTGTTGTTGCTGGTTTTTGTTTGCAACATGCAAAATTACCGCGACATCAGGAGGTTTATCCCGGCGCGGCGCCATCTTGACGAAAAAGTTAATTTTAATTATTTAACGTTTCTACTATTTTTTATAACTCATTAAAAATTTAGTGATCCAAACATAACGCCATTTGGAACGCGCAAACAAACGTGGGTAAGGGTAAAAATGTTGAAGAATAAAAATTATAAAGGGTAAATATTAAAATTTTAAAATTTTACAACTGAGACTTTAAATGAAAAAATTTATAAAATAAAAATGTTTAATCGAAATATTGTGAAAGGGATATTTTTAGTAACTTCAAAATTTAGTTTTTCAAAATTCTACATTTCAAATATTTTAGGACTTAAAATTTTATTGTTCGTTATAAATCAATTCGTAAATTCTTCTTCCAAATCTTTATTTTTCAAAATTTTACATAATTTTAATATTTAATTTTAGAATTAATTGAAAAAATTTATGTATGTTCCCTGTTATAGGGAAGATGCACCCAGTGTGGAACTACTTAGCGAATTTTACTATAACTTTTGATTAGGACCATGACAATTTTTCAACCTGGAGAATTTGCTTACTGTTATAGGGGCCTTTGATGTCCTGTACGGTGGCGTCATTGATTTTGCAAAATAAACACTGGGTTACCAATGGGAAGCTAGACCGTAAAAGTTAATTTTTTTATATAGAAAGAATGTCGCCCAGTTTGGAACACCATTGATACTTACAATAATTACGATACGTATACGTTGTGATCGCCTGGAAACTATTACAATTTTTTGCTTTTTGTGAAGAAATTTTATTTCAGCCGGTTTACCATTGTTTGCCGCCGATTTTATCAATATTTCCAAATGCACCGAAATCGATCGCAGTTTCTCTTCGACTTTTGCTCAAGGAAATTCCAGGTTATAAACAATACTTTTTTGGCTATTGTAAGCGTTTGAAAGTCTTACATTGAAATATCAAACAATCCGCATGACCTACTCACAATCTCATGCTAAAACACGCCCGGCTGAAAATAACCATGCGAAAATTGTATGAGTACTCATATGAGACTTATATTATACTCTCAACCGAATCCTCATATGAAAATCATATAAATGCCATATGGTATATCGCGAATTCTCATAAAAATAAAGAATTATACTACATGCTCTTCCGTTATCTGAACGTGGACTCGTGGAGATTTTAACCCAGAATCTCAAGATTATGAAGTAAGCTTTTTACTACCGAGTCATCGTGACCTTTTATGTCGATTACTTTAGTATAGTATTTATAGCTTACACGTTCTTGTATGTTTTATTTATTATTACTCAATTACAATCAGTGTGTCTCAATAATAGTAAATTATAGCACAGCCTACCTAAGCCCGATGTCACACTTATCCGTGTCATAAGCAGTCCTATTTTGCACCGTGACTTTAGCGCACGAGCGTAGTAAGTGTGATTAACTCGGTGCAAAAAAGGATTACTTATGTCACGAATAGGCGTGACTAAAACGCGGACTTAGGTTACAGTGTGCTGTAATAATGAATAAAGCATACAAAGATGTATTTATTAAAAAACGATTATTTCATTCTGCTAAATTTGTATTTCATATTAATATTAATATTTTATTTAATTCTACTAAAGTGATCGAATTGGGTGGTAACAACTGGGGAGTCCGGATTTTTTCAATGCAATATTTATGTAAAAATAATTTTCTCGGTATATCTTAACAAATTAACAGTCGAGAGAGAGAGAGAGAGAGAGAGAGAGAGAGAGAGAGAGAGAGAGAG
>QLYP01000126.1:178875-191944 GCA_016647725.1 Nasonia giraulti | reverse complement strand
GAGAGAGAGAGAGAGAGAGAGAGAGAGAGAGAGAGAGAGAGAGAGAGCGACCGAGCGAGAGAGAGAGAGAGCAATTTAAATAAGTATCAGGATAGCGTTATAGGGTACATAGCATGATTACATATTTTTATGAGAATTCGCAATATAGTATATGAAAATAGTATATAGAAATTCGGTCAAGAGTATCATATGAGCCTCATATGAGCACTTTTACGATTCTCATGTAAGTACTCATACGATTTTCATACGATTACTTTCAACCGGGCGATGCATACTGGAGATAAATGCTTTGTTTCGATTTAAAATCAAACGTGTGATTACGCCTTGTTGTTCTTCGATCGAACGATGCAGGATAAAGGGCTAACTCCAGACTTTTTCGAAAGTTCAAAGTTCAAACTATTCTTCTATGAAGGTAAAATTCATTGAACTTGCCTAATATTGATTTGCCAAAGAAGTGAAAATTATCTTTTAGCAGATTTAAAAATGAGAAAAACAATACTGTCCAATCAACTTTGTCCCTCTCGCTCGAGCAATACGACCTTGAAGTGCGACTTTTAAAACGTTAAAAACTACGGACCTACCTACAGAAGCTGGCAACTAATGGCATTCCACGCTAGTTATTGCACATCTCCCCTATTTATTTTTCTCCCTCTGATAATATTATTCATAAATAATAATTTATACTACATAACTTAAAAATCACACATTTAAATTGAGTTTTAGATTCTCGTAGTATGAAATACGGTTCGCGACTGATGCGTAAGGTGATTTTCACCTCATGTGACTTTTCTTACTCGCTACACACCCGTATCGAAATGTACTATACACGTGCCATTAGTTGTTCTTCATGGCACTCCCTACGGTAGGGTGCTTATACACGCCGTGCTGTAAAGTACGACTTATGCCATTAGTATCGTAATGTATTATTATACTATTATAATAAAGCTGCAGACATTCTGTAAAGATAATGCTGCAAAAAGTATAATGTAGAAAATATGCATGTCATGCTGCAACTGCGACTGCAGACTCTTTCATAAGGGTAAAGATTTCCTTGAATTAATATTCCAGCAGTCAAACAAAATTATATAAAAAATGATTCATTTAAGAATTACTACATAAATCACTACTTTCGGTGATAATATAATTACCACAATCTCTTTCATCAGAACCATCTCTGCAGTCTTGAATTCCATTGCATAAAGAACTATAGGAAACACAGTTTCCATCTTCGCAATAGAAATCGTCAGGTCTGCAATCTATTTCATGTAAGAAATAAATGTTAATGAATTTTGATGAAATATTATTTGAGAAAAAAATTCACGTATGAAACATTTCAAGTTAATCAAATCGTTTAATAGCAACCAACGCATTCACATTTAACTCTATCTCACCTTTCCCCCTCTCGCATATCCGCATATATAAATATATATATATATATATATATATGTGGGTGTGTGCGCGTGTGTGTGTCCCTCTCCTAGCGTTGATAAATTTTATATCACCAAAGATATTTTTTATATCATTCTTCAAAATGATACTTAAAAATATATTTATTTATATGCACGATTTAAATTTTAATCTTTTTTTTTCTTGCAACACGTGCTCTGTTAATTCTGCGTCTTTAATTTGAAGTACGTAATAGATAATTATTACATAGTTGTGCAACGTAACAGATACGCTAACACTTACATTTTTTTTTAAAATACTATTTTATTTCTAACCACTTGGAAATGCATCCCTTTTTAGTTTCAATTCGGGCGTCCAAGCAAAATTGGTACACCTAGCGGTAGAATTTAGAAGCACTGAGAGTTATACCAAAACAATCCTCAATGTAGGTACCTTAACCTCTTTCACAAATAAAAAGCAACTTTTCAATTTCAATTAAATGCATCAATTTCCCATTTACTTACCGATTTAGAAGTAAAAAAACACCTACAATGTGTTTGCACTGCCCAGAATTTCCTGCCTGACAACTACAATGAATGTACAGGGTCTTACTGTTACCATTATTAGTGGTGATTTGAATATTCATTTCATGTGGGTAATCAGTTAACGAAGTGGATTTTAAACGCAAGCCAAAGTATTCATCCACTTGCACATTTTGAACATTTGAAGTACCACAAAGCCCACATAATAGAATATGATTAGAATTTAAGATTCTGCAACCTTCCTCAAATGATCTACTTCCCTCATTGATATATTTCATTAACTCAAAAATGTCTACAATTGCACTGACCATTGCGAAATAACTAACGAATTGCAACTAAATAAAGAAAATGATAAATGGAAAGTAAGCAGGTTTGAACGTGCCTCCAGCTACCACGTGACTTTGGTATAACTCTCAGCTGCGACACCAGAGCCATCTCACGGGGCTTGGACGCCCAAATTATACTTAATTATTTTTACTCGCAGTACACTCCGAGGGGCACTAAGTGGAAGAATCTATCTTTAAAAAAGTGATGACCAGATGTTTTGAAGTTATTAATAAGGCGATTTGATTGGTTAAGAAACAAATATTCGGTCTGAATACGATTCTAAGAAAATTGAGCGCATGAAGCGCGCGCTAGATTCAGTTAGTAAACTTTAAATATTCTGGTCCGCCAGCCATGAGACTTTTTGGCAGTATTAACTGGATTGCGCACAAAATTATTTACAACACAGTAAGCTCTGCGAAAAAAAATGTCATGACGGGTGGACCAGGATATATAGAAGGATTTTGTCCCTCGAGTGTACATCAAGCTTCCTCAAGAAGAATGCGAAAATCGGATCCTTTATTATCAGAATTAACTTTTGGATGTTATATTTTTTTATATTTTCATATTGTTAACTTGCTATGAAAAGGAAAAAGGGCATGATAGCGTTAAATGCGTTATCTTGCCTCTATATGGTAGTTTTAAGTATATTAGTATTAGTGGTTATGCCATCCCTATGTACAGGCAATTGTGTTTGCCTCTATAGGATGCCTTTTAAAGGGCATATGTATATGGTGTTGAAATAAATAAATAAATAAAATTGAAAATGCGGAAAAATCATGAAAAAAGATGCAAATTTCTCGGCTTTTTTTTAGATTTAAGCTCTTTTCCCGTTCTTTCATTCAAGAAATGTCATACCTAATAATATGGCACATATAAACATTGTTTTATGTTTCTTACATTATATCTGAATATATTTAATAGTTTAATTCATTTTTTAAACAATTTAGGAAAAATATAAATAAAAAATTTATTTTTTCATGTTTTGACAATTTAAGGTGTATCCGTCCCCTTAATCAAAATTATTAAGAAAACGTAATCTCAGAAGTATATTTTGAAATCCTCCATATTCGTTGGGCAATAAATGCTGAAATCCGTGGCGAAATACGGGGTCTTATTGGCAAACCGATACTCAAAGGGGGGAAAGCTTTTTGAATTTCACCAAGTGATGGCAAATAAATGGGGAACGTTTCTACCAGGGTGTATTAGAATAAATTAATGAAGAAATTAATTTTTTTTCGGCGGTGACAGGAATCGACCCAGAATTTCCGGGATGGCAGTTAAATGCGCTGACCACTTACCTAAATAAAACTGTTATGTACCAAATTTCAGATCTGACATATTCAGCACCCGCACTTATGGGTTAACATTAATAATAATAGAACAAACATTAATAAATAGTAGCAGCAAAAAGTAAATAATGGTTCGTTAATATTATATACACGTAAAATAAATGAGTTTAATAAACTTCGATTACCATAGATTAGGTTTAGGAAGACATATAACTTCAAACTGGGACGCGGGAAAGAATTCCTGTATAGTATTAGAGACAACAATTTTTACTATGTTACATATTAAATTTTACTGAAGCCAAATCCATACTATGTACTATAGTAATTTTTTTCACAAATTCGTAAGAATTTTTACTATGTTCATAATAAAAATTACTAGCATATAGTAAAAATCTTCAGAATGCAAGTATATCCCGCCATTACTAGAAATCATCGTAATTTTTTCTGAACTTATAGCAACTTTCATTACATAATTTTTCTCAGTGCGTGTGCGTGTGTATATAAGCTTCAAAAATAAGGTAAACAAATTTTTCCTCTCATTTGATTGAGTAAAAAAGTTCTAACTCAGGCTACTGATAGTAGAATCAAAAATAAGAGGTGTACACAGTCCACGTATGAATAGTTTGATCTACATAGGATCAAAATGGCTTTGAAAGTTAATGAAGATGAACATTATGCATAATGCCCTACCCTGGTAGAAAATAAACGAGACCTGCTGGCTAAGACATTGAGTAATCGATTATTTCATATAAAAGAATTTCAACTCAAACATGCCTGATTTCAGGCTGAAAACAGACTCATAGCTCTTTGCCCGTATCTGATGATACATATAGGAAACGTGATCGACCGATATTGTAAACATATGTTAAAGTTACTGCTGGTAAAAAGGACAGTCTTACGAAATATTAACACTTCCGTCTAAGTCCAGTACTAGACGCGAAAAGAAACTTGAAGGCGACGCAGCTCGGCATGAAAAGTTAAGCTGCAGTTACCGCCGCACACGTTTACTCCCGACCGGCGCATGAGTACTAGAAAATCGCGCAAAATAATTAGGTTAACCACGTATTAACCAGTTCTTAAGTAGAAAACGTCGCCAGGTGTCGAGGTTTTTCGCTAATTTCTTATCCATGATCTCTAAAGCTCTTTATTATACTGTGTAATAATAAGAATTTACTTAAATTACAGGCCCATAGTAAACTACAATAAACACTAAAAACATTTGAAGTATATGTTTTTATTGATGCAAATAAAACAAAGATGTAAATGCCCCTGAAAATATCCTCGAAGAAAAAAACTTCTTCTTATCATTTCAATATTCATAAGTTTAGTTCAAATACATTGGTAAAATTTGAATATTAATTGATTAAGACATCTTATTTCGTTGAATCATAATTATATTAATTCTTATTAAATTAGATAATAGTTTAAAATTATTTACAGAAATTGTACTTATTACTCCATGTTGATCAAAATAATAGTATATTGTGCAACTAGGGGGGAAAATTGGATTTTTCTAGCGAGGGTAATGTTTTAAGCACGAGTGGGAGTCGAGGGTGCCGTAGACGCCCGAGACGGACACGAGTGATCAAAACATCACCCGAATCTGAAAAAGCCACTCCCCCCTTGTTGCACACCGTACTTTTTATGATAAGTGCATGAATAAGCCACTTATGCATATGAAAGGAATAGGAAATTCGAGGACTTTTCAAAGTAAAACAATAGTATACTGAAAATTTTGAAAATTCTTATATAGACACACACATCTATCGGATAGGCTGCAGAGTGAGGAAACAATTCTCCCTTGTAAGGAAAAAGGTTTTTCCTCCCAAGGGAGTAGTTTTTTCCCGCTGCTGAGAAAAACTTGATTTTCCATTAATTCTACATACATGGAAAGTGGCCTTTTTAGTGCACGTATCATGAAAAATTATTTAATATTATTTAGTATTGGTTTGAAATTGATTTTTCATTTATTTAATAAGAAAATGTTTTTGTAATTTGTTTAAAACTGAGTTTTTTAGGCCCTTGCTTTTCCCCATATTTATTATTTAATGCAATAAACATTGCAAATTGATAATGCAGGGTTTATGTCACACGGGCTATAAAATAGTATATATCGTGATATATTATAACGATGTTTGGACTAATCCTAAAATTATTCAATAAATACTTAAGAACTGGTTAACATTTCTACCAGAGTAATGAAACATCTTTATAGGAAAGATCTTATGCCAAAATCTCAGCGATTGCAAACTGCAGTAAAATTAGTTTAAATGCGTCCTTATACGATTCTTTTAGCGATTTAAAGGTACGATTTAATCTTTTATGATTGCAGATAATATTTTAAAAGAAAAATTCGCTCATACTTTAAATTAAAAAAATCTCAACTGACTAGAGTTTTTACAATTTTTTTTTATCATATGAAGTTTTGGCATAGGGCCTAATCTGATTCAGTAAAGTACCGTAAAAGACTTAAATGTTTTCGTCAGTCTCTTAGTCACGAAAAAAATGACAATGAGAATCTAAAAAGCATCAGAACAAGAAGTGTTCAAGTAATTAATCAATTTAATAGATCATTCTTTTAATATTTTACCTTGATGTCAAACTGATGTGCATTAATATCAAGATTAAAATATTCATCATAGCTTCGAAAATTCAGTTTTATGATTATTTGTGATAAATGCCAAGATAAAAAAGTATATTTACCACATGAATCTTCATCATCGCCGTTTCTGCAGTCAGCATATCCATTGCATCTTTTATCAATACTGATGCAAATGCCTTCCAAACATCGATACTCATCACTACTGCAAGTCGTTACTATAAACAAGAGAATAACATATAGTAAAAATCTGTAAAATTCTGCTATTAGCGTGCAAAAAATTTGTTATGTTGAAGTTCAGTCGAAATCTCATCTGGCTCTTTCTATTCCTCTTGTTTCGCAACTCTCCTCAATTCCCAAGGTAGTACTACCAAAAGTGATTTAACATTCAGATTTTTCAGGCTTTATGATAAAATATTATACGATATGCGTGTCTCCAGTGACATTTTCTGGCATGGCGTAAGCACTACGCTCGGGCGTTTGACTCGCCGTGCCAGAAAATACTATTTGTAAATAATCGCAGTAAATAGAATTGCTTACAAGGAACCCCCCACCCCCAACCCGACCTCATCGATTTTAATAAATTTTTGATATATTGTAGTATTCAAAAAATAAGGGTCACGTTTTTTTTATATGCCGACATCCACTTTAAAGGGGTGAAAGCCACCTCCAAATTTAACTGATTTTTCATGATTTTGATGCGTTTTATTACTATAAGGAGTAGTTTGCAGTATTTGGAAATGGTTGCAAAAAAAATTCTAAAACACGTCCCTACGAAGACTAGCACAGTTCAAATTTTCGAACGAAAACAAGCACAACTCACTATTTGCCGCGAAGAGTAACACAGTTTAGAAATGCCGCCAAGGGTAGCACAACTCACGCATTTTCCGCGAAGATTAGCACAACTCGTGACTTTATATTACTTAAAATGTGAGTATTTTACATTTTTATTGGGTTATTGAGTTGGTTAAATTCATGAAAACCTTGAACAAAGACAGACAAACCTCAAAGTTTTGAAAATTTTCGGAAATTTCTAAAAAAAAGTGAACAATTTAAAAAAATGTTTGCAAAAAAACATTATATTTGGGAAAACAATTTTAAATTCGGTAAAAAGTTGTAAATTGTGAATATTTAAAAATGCTCATTAGGGACAGTTTCGCAAAAATCGCGAGTTGTGCTACTCTTCGCGGGAACGCGCGAGTCGTGTTAGTCTAGCGTACGTCAAATGAGTTGTGCTACTTATGACGGGAAATTTCAACAGTGCTACTTTTTGTAGGGAGCGACGATATATGGGGAATTCTAGGGGAAAGATGCCATTTTCTGGTTGGAGAAACCGAAAAACCAAATGTTGGGGCACGCGCCCCCAACTTTTTTTTCTTATTGTACACGTTCAGAACAATGCAAAACCACGTTCCAACACCTGTGACTAAATCAGTACTTTTGCACCGTGTTTATCACACTCGCTACGCTCGTGCGCTAACCTCACGGTGCAAATAAGGACTACTTTAGTCACGAATAGGCGAGACTTGCGGATTTTAGCAGTCTATGCTATACAATTTTATACGATACTCTTGATTTAAATGGTTCCGTTTTACACGGCTCTTAGCGCTCTCGCTGCGCTCGGGTGCTAACTGCGCTGTGTAAAAAAGAACCATTTAAGTCACACGTATCGTAATGTACTATTTCGGTGTTGGAACGTGGTTTTGCGCGTGCCCCAACATTTGTTTTATTCGGTTCCTCCAATCAGAAAATGGCATATTTCCCGTAGAATTCCCCATATACTCACCTTGTTTTTATAAAGAAAAAAAACAAAAAATAGTTTTGTAAAATATAACATAAGTGTTGCTACTGGAAATAGAAGTTGTGCCACACTGTGCCGAAACTGAGCCAGACCGTGCCAAGCTGTGCCACACTGTGCTACACATATATCAATTCGAACATTTTTGGTAATAGCTTGGCACAGTATGGCACAATTCTAATTATTCAAAATAAAAATATTGTTTTCGCGTTTTGTTTAAGTTTTCGTACAGTTTGACACGAATCAGAACGGTTTTGCATAATATGGCTCAGCGTGGCACAGTTCGGCACAGTGTGGCACAGTTTGGCACAGTTTGGCATAGTCTGGCACAGAAAATGATTTCCACTAGGGTATAGCTTTGCCTTCTTATAACAAATATTTTCCACTTTGTTTTATTACAAAATATTAATTAAAAGTCGAGAAAGGATAAAAAACGATTTTTAGGGATAAAATTTGGCGTTAGTTTCCACTCCTTTAAAGTGGATGTTGACAAAAAAAATATGAGTCCCTTATTTTTTTTCTAGTGCTACAACATATCAAACCTTATTAAAATCGGTGAGGTCAGGTTGGGGGCATTTCTTTGTTAGTGGGAAAGCACAATCATTATCTCGCTGGTCCGTACAGAGTGTAGCACTGTTTAAGCTTTACTAGTTTTGTTATAGCATCGTGAATATTTGAAAGTTATACAGCATTGACACAGTACAAGATTGATGTTTTCCTTATTTTCGCTACACTTGCATTTAGGAGAGTCAATAAGGTTTATTTGCGCCAGCAGTAAGCTAAGTTGTAGTATGGTTTGCTCTAATTCGGTTTATAGAAACAATAAAATATCTAGAGAGATTTTTGTGATAGGGCCTCATTAATTTAGGGACAATAGATATTATGTGTCTGTGTGCGTACGTTTGTGCAGGCGTACCTGTGTATTATAAAAAAGTTCAAAACTTCTAATACTTACAACAGTTGATTTCGTCGGAATTGTCTTCACAATCTGGATGATTATCGCAAAATTGACTATCTTTGATGCACTGACCGTTGTTGCATATGAAGTCATCTGGCGCACAAGCTAAAACAAATATGTTATTTATTCATATTACCTTCGAAGCATTTTAATTATACTGGAGCAATATATGAGCAAATTCTTCGAGAAGTCAGACACTTCTCGGTCTTTAAATCAAGGCCTTGTCTTTTTGAGAGCACTCTCACTGAACCAAGTTTTCTACAAAAATGCGAAAATCTGGCGAAAAATGAAAATTGCAACTTTTTAGTCTTTTTTTTTTGCTTTCTCAACGAACTTCACCCTATTTTAAGTGCTCCACATTTATGCTGGCAGTTTAAATTTTTAGCAGCGCCCCCACGTTATACCTCAATAATCATTAATGATTTAAACAGGCTTAACAGTAAAAAATGGGTGTTAAGTTTCAGCACGTGTAGTACACGGAGAGAAATGTATCACTAAATATTCCTACAATTTTCATAAAAAATTACTATACTGTATAGTATATAACGAGGAGACAAACAAAGGGAAGTTACTTAGTAAACATACATGAAGATGAAAATTTTTTAAGACAGATAATTCCTAAGTTGCAACAGTTTTATTTTTGTTATTTCTTAACGCTATTATACGTAAATAATCAAAATAATCAGAAAAGCCAAAGTGATGCAATGAAACAAAATAACCATCAAAATAATGAAAACAATTTAACAATAACATTGATCAAGAAAATAACCAAAACCGAGCAAATTGATTTTAAAAATCAAGTAATATTGTACTTTAAATCATTTATTTGAAAAATTTTTATTTTAATGACAAATATTTATAAAAGTTTATATTTATTCTTACAAATTTAATGTAACTTGTCAAACAAAAGTTAAATTTTGGCAATGTTCATATATTACTGTTATATAAAATAAATGTTTTTTAAAATAAAATTCTAATTTATATTAGAATTTTATTATTAATTGCCGTATTTTTATCATTTATTTAAATTAATTAAAATAAATTCATTTTTATTTGTATTTAACATGATTAAGAATTATGAAGAATTTTTCTTATCAATAATAATTAGTGGTTGCAGATTAACCAAAACACAGCACATAAATATTATGTCATCACAATAGGGCAACATATCAATTATGAATTTATCCACTATTTTATACGTTCGAATCCTCTGCATGATTCTATCGACGTGAATTCTTACTCCACCTCCTTTATAAGTTGTATTAACTTCTTCTTCGATGAAATGTTGATTGTGTATAGGAAAGGAGGCATCGCAATCAAAACATTTTTTCATTGCTAGTCCAATAATTTTTTTATTTGTGGGAAGCCCTTGTTGGCTAAAACAATATCACCAGGTTCCAACAAACCTTATAATCCAGAATACAGTGTTATTTGAGCATCAGTTGCTCGTCCACCATAGCATTTAGCAACGAGACAAATTAATCCAGATAGAAGGCATGCAATAACATTTTTTATTCGAAAACCTTTTTTATAGTGCGAATAAAACTGTAATCCCTGTTCGATTGTTGTCTGATGCTGGATTACGAACTCTGTAGAATCAATTATCACTCTACATTGACTGTAATCTGGTTTGAAAACAGAAGGCATTGTTTCTTGAACTACATATTTTTCATGATACGTGCACGAAAAAGGCCATTTTCCATGCATGTAAAATGAATAGAAAATCGAGTTTTTCTCAGCAGCGGGAAAAAATCTACTCCCCTACGGCACCCTCGACTCCCACTCGTGCTCAAAACATCAACCTCGCTAGAAAAAGCCAATTTTCTCCCCTTGTTACACAATATACTATTTCTGTTCAATAAACAAAATTCTTACAAGCTGGAGCTAAGTTTTCCAAAGCAGAACAAAAGAGTCTTGAAGCTGTGCTTCTGTGTACATTAAATAAAGCACTTATAGCTGAGAAAGTCAAGCTCAATTTCATTTTCATTAAAAATATTAAAAGTTTATTCTCACAACTTATTTTCATCCTCTTATCCAATTCACCTTTTGATAAAATTTTAAACAATAGTTCAAATGTCTTACTTGGAACTCCACATAAATCTAGCAATTCTTGTTCTTGCTTAATACTTACTTGAGAAACCATGAAAACCTGAATCACAGCTCTTTACTCTTTCTGCTATTTCGTCTTTTAATTCTTTGGCACTTTCAGCCTCTTTGCGTTCAATGTAAACAATTTTCACTTTTTCTTTCATGACGGGAGTACAAACAAGCGTTTCTGCTTCACACTGAATTGTATTAATTTAACAATTACACATAAATATCATCGGACGGTTATCACCAGTTTCCAAGAAGTTTAACGTAAGTTTCTTTCTTCTGTATTATCTCAATATCATTCTCAAATGCCACTGTTTCCTCTTCATGGTCATTATTAATAAATAGACTCTGTTGATCGACTTGGATTTGTGCACTACAATTATCGAACAAACTCTCTTCTACAGTATCTGTTATTTTATATTTCTTGGATTAGTCACACATGTTTTTTGTATCACCGTATCGCTTCAAAATACGTTCATATCTGTTAAAAAATAGATATACATTTATTATGATAGTAAGCTACAGACGAAAATAACTAATAATTTAATTTTGATACTTACCTATTCAAAGTCTCGCATTAGAGGTACGTTTTTTATAACTTGTAGGGTTGTAACTAAGACTGCGTGGGTCTTCAGACTTCTTATCCAAACTTTTTTGCGGGACAGTTAAAATTCTCTTATATAAATTTAACACGAGGATCTGCATCAAGTGGCGCGGTAGCGCCACGAAGGCGAGTTTGAGAAACAGACGAAGCCGCGGCGCCCGTGACACTATTTACTTCTATATTGGTGTTCGGATTTTTCATTATACAAAAAAGAATACTTATCATTACTGTTGGTAAGGTTTTTGGGCTTATTAGAATGTTTTCTGAGCTAAACTATGATTTCCAACAAAAATATTAGTGAAAAGGCTGCTTATCTTTATAATATATGAGTGTATAATCCACAAATGCTAAAATCACATTTTTCTCCTTCAGCCCGAAATGTGAAAGGACCGTTAAGTTAGCCGCAAGTGTTAGGACCGTGAAGTTGGCCGCAAAGCTATATACAGATGGGGATTGCTTTCTCAAGAAAATATAATACTTAATATATTACGATATTTAGAAGTTGTCGGTGCATACTCTGCGTTCCGGAGCTGTAACAGTAACTAGCTTGCCAGGGTAGCCGATGACAAGGTTTAGGATGTTTTCACTGTCTTGGTATAATAATCATTTAAGTACTGTGTCTAGGTGTACAGGGTGGCCGATGACGAGGTCTAGGTGGAGCGCTCAGTAGTTTTTGGTGTCTAGGTGTAAAAATCATTCAAGGGCGGTGTCTAGGTGTACAAAGTGGACGATGACAAGGTCTAGGTGGAGGGCTTCGTGGTTTTTGGTGTTTAGGTAAATGAATCATACGAGGACGGCATCTAGGTGTATAGGGTGGCCGATGACGAGGTCTGGGTAGTTCGCACCGTGGTGTCTAGGTGTAGATATAATTCGTGGATGGTGTATATCAGAACAATCAGTAATTTCATGTTAGTGATAAAAATGTTACCAAAAAGCTGTGGTCGAAAGGTGGTAAAGTCAAGTTTATTATATTTAATCATAATGAAGCAAAGAACAACTCTCAAGATAATTACTACGTCACTTGCTATGCCCGTTCCATTTTGTTTATTGGTGAACAACTAAACTTTCTTTTTATATATATTAGAACGTCACACAAACACTATAAGTACAATGAAACGGGCATGGCATTCATTCATTGTACTTATAGTGTTAGTGCTTTTCGTTCGTATATAAACTAAACAATAAGCTTATAGGCAAGGAAGATAGACCTTAATAGAAGCGCAAAGCTCCATCCGGTGAGGCACCCCGAGAGTTAATAAGCACCCCGACCACCGCGGCGTGTCAGTCTAGTTTCTTGCGTTCTGACGGTAACAGAGTGCAGCTTAGTCGGTAACATATCGGTCATGGTTATCAATTAAGTTTTTATATGCAACCGGCGCATCAGAGGAGGGCGAGCGAAATCAAGGAATAAATCTAAAACCGAAATGCTTGAACCCCGCTACCCAAGGCGTCGCGATTCTTAATGAGAGAAG